>PVJA010018326.1:0-40057 GCA_004027025.1 Myocastor coypus | reverse complement strand
GGGAGGGAGCAGGCAGGGAGGTGGGGTACAGGGGGAGGGAGCAGGTAGGGAGGTGGGGTACAGGGGCCGAGCACAGGCTAGGTGCATGTAGGGGGCTGGGGGTGTACCCCAGTTTGCAGGCAGGGAGCTGGGGGTGCAGGCCCAGGACTGAGCAGCAGCTTTGAGGTGGGGGACGCTTGCGACGGACCGGCCCACTGGCCGCCTGATACTGCCCAGCTTCTGCAGAGCAGTTCTAAATGAACGTGGGTGCAGAAGCCGGATAATGAGAAAGCGTGGCAGCTGTGTGGGGTGACTTGGTGCTCTGGGCACAGGCTTCCAGGTGGCGCTTCTCACTGTCCTCCCCACCCTCTGGCCAGGCTACAGAGAGGAAGTATTTTTCCCAGAAGATGCCATGCGCCCCTCGTAGGAACGGCCCTGGCAGCATGCTACTGCCTGGTCTGCCCACGGTGTTCATCAGCTGGGCAGCCCCGCTAGGCCGTAAGGATGGTGAGCGTGGCTGGCGCCCTCCTTGGAGGAAGCTTTTCTCTTCATTGAGGAAAGTCATGGTGAGTCTTGCAGTGAGCAGCGAGGTGCGAATGCTGACCGGAGCTGCGTCAGCCCGGGCGCCTCAGACTGCCCGGAAAGGCTACGTGGCCAAGTCAGCGTGGTCTTCGGTGCACACATTCCTCTTCTCAGCACTGAGTCAGGTCCCAGCCATGGCTGGGGCTTGTGTGCAGTACCCGGGCCCACCCACGACTGATAGTGAGCTGGTCTCTGAGGCCCCACCCTGGAGCCGGGATGCGAGCAGCACACTCAGCAAAGCCCAGTGGGCCAGGTACGCAGCTTGGGGACAGTGTGGCCCTGGCTGCAGCTCGCACTGCCGAGGCCCCTAGTGGGTGTGGTTCATAAATCTTGATTTTGCTTAAAACTGGGGCATTATTAAGGGAAGAATCCTGACGCTTCCCGGGTTAGTGCTAGCAGGATCCGAGTTGCCCATGAGTCCTCTCCGCCGAGATAAGGATTAGCGGAGGGGCATAAATGGAGACGCACCTCAGTTACTCAGAGAGCGGCTGGGGTGTGATGATGACGCAGGTTGTGCCCACGGAGTAGTGCCTGTGCTGGACACATGTCCACTCTGGGGAAACACCACTCAGCCTCGCTTCAAGCCCTGCCTGGTGTGCACTGTTGAACGTGATATGAATGGAGCGATTGATCGTATGATTAATAAACTAGCATAAATTTTCTGTGGATTCAGGGAGACCATCATTCAATTGTTTTAGAATATTCTTATGAGATAACGCCCAAAAGAAATTATGAGCTTAATCCCTGTGCACTAGTATTTCAAAAGTAGATTGTGTGAAACTGCATTATGCTAACAGTCAACACCGCACGCATTGTCCTGAGATGTGGATGGCGGCTTCAGATTGCCTCAGAATACACAAAAGAGTTTAGATTTGATTAAGGAATTTGATTAAATTGCTTAACAGGCAGAGAGGGTTTTCACGTGGGATCTCCTGCTCCAGGAACAGCGAGCATTCATCGATGCAGTCATTCTTTGGTCTATTTTCTTTGCCGTTTTCCACGTAAAGCCCAATGGCTAGTTGAAATGTACTTTTTCGCAGGTAAACATTGAGGCTTGTACCTGGATACATACATGGCTGTGCTTGTACTCATCTGAGTAAAGTTTTAAAGCACAAACAAGCCGGGGTGGGGGAGGGGGAGCGGGTCAGAGTGCTTGCTGTGTGTCCTACGCTTGCTGTGTGTCCTACCACCTTGCTTTGCATGCAAGATTAGACCCTTGTGGTTGGGGCCCTGCCCTCGCACCTCACTGCAACCTGAGTGTTACTCTTGTGCTCTTTTACAATGCAGTTTGTCTGGGGCGGGCGCTATAGGCAAGTCGAGCGAGCCTGTGGCTCACTCCCTTCGGAGTGACCTTGGGCTTGACCTCCTTGGGCTTGCGGAGGGCCTTGATGGCCTCAGCACGCTCTCATGGCCTTGTTTTCTTGAAGCCCTTCTTATTGTGCTTCTTGGCAAAACCGTGCCCCTAAGGAACTTCGGACCTACTCCCTTCGGAGATTCATATCTTTGCCACCAAGGTTCCTTGATGCCATTTTTGGGACTGGTTTTGTGTGGCATTGTTTTTGGACTTGGCCATAACTGCATTGTAAACTGTGGCTCAAACATTTTCATTTTTTTTGTTTTTTCTTTTGTTTTCTTTTTGTACCAGGGATCAAACTCAGGAGCTTGTGCTTGCCAGGAAGGCACTTATACCACTGAGCTATTTCTCCACTTATTTTTCTTAATATAAAAAGTGCTAAATGAACTGCTTTTGTAGTCAAATTTGACTTTTTAAATACTGAAATACAAATCAATAAAAGAGAAAGCTGTGTTGTTACAATTGTTAGAAATTGTTAGAGAAAGACATTATATATTCCAGAGAGGGTCTCAGGAATTGACCTCAGGACCTGCTGCTTGCCCGGCAGGTGCTGTGCCACTGAGCTATAGCCTGCTCAGCTGAGGCTTTTAAAATCCAACCTTTTGGTAAAGGCAGCTCCAAGTTCGTGTTTTCAGGAAAGTCTCTGCAGGCTTTTGGGAAAAATGAGCGTCCACCTCCCGCGTGCGGCCCGGCCGCCCACCTGCTGGACTCAGGGCCGTCTGCCCAGTGCAGGGCCTGGGAGAGCCACACCCGCGGTCGGCGTGGCTATGTGGCCCGGCCGAGATGGGCTCGCGTTCTGTGCGTTGTCTGGCGGTGTGACTGAGGCAAGCAGCCTCGGCACGGGGTCCTTTTCTTTTCCACTGCATCGCGGGGCAGGTCATGGACAGTAAGAACGAAAGCGCAAAAAAGCTTTGTGTGATGATAATTATCTTAATTTTATTTCAAAAAAGTACAAAATGTCAAACACACGAAATCCCTACAAACTCAGCTTTAAAGCAGAATTTTCGATTTTACTCCTTTACCTGTGGCAGAATAGCCAGTATCTCTTAGGCCTTGCTCAATCCTGCTAAATCAGATGCCTCCTTAGAGGGTGAAGCATGCATATTAGTGTATTAGCTTTTCTACCACTCTGACAAAATGCCTGACATCCAAAACTTAAAGAGGACATTTGCTTGGCGTCAGGCGTGGTCCTTGGCGCGCGGGCTCCAAGGCAGGACCCGCACAGTGGAAGGGTGTGGTGCGGCACAGCAGCTCACAGCCTGGTTGTCAGGGAAGTGCGGGGAGCTCAGCTCGGGTGAGGAGAAGCAGGGCGGAGGGCCGGGTAGGTAGAGTCCCCAAAGCGCTTCCCGCGAACTGCTGCCTAAGGCAGCGCCTCAGCTCCTAATGGCTCAGGCGACCGAGAACCCACTGATTACCGCCCCCCACCCCCACACGCTGAGATGGCAACTGAGACAGGGCGTGGTGGCGCCGCCTGTAGTCCCGGCTCTCCGGAGGCTGAACTCGGGCGGATCACTGCGAGCGGGGTCTAGTAGCGAGGCCCTGAACACCCTGCAGACGCTGTCCTAATATGTATGTATATATGTAAGCAGAACTCACTGATAATGGAACGTTTGCCGCAGCGGGCGCCGTCCCAGGCCCACCCACTCAAGGAGTACCTCAGTCCGGTCAAGCTGACAATCAAGATGAACCACCGCAGGCGCAGAAGAAGATATATATCTAATGAACGTATAAAAATATGTAAAATCATGGTAGGCTGACATAATCAACAGGACCAGGGTCTATGAGGGAACAGCGGCTTCAGGATAGTGAGCCAAGTTGCTGTCCACATCACAGCTTTCCTGAAGTGTAGAGAGCCCGAAGCCACCTATTGCTGTTCCTCCCTCTCCCCAGAAAGCCCTGTGGGCTCTGCGCTCTAGCGTCCAGGGAGGCAGGCTCTGCTCCCAAGCCTGACCTTAGGGAACTAGAATTTCCATGTTGAGCTGAAGCCGCGAAAGACGCAGACAGATCCTACTTCACTTTTACACAAAATAACTGATGCAGTCAATAGTTTTCTAGATAAAGCAGACCGGGATTGTCAGAAATGTCCTTGCAAGTTGCTTGAATTTTGATCACTGTCTTACCACAACTGAAGAACATTCTTCTCTTGCTGTTCCTCTATAGTGACATTATAATGGAAATTATACTTCCTGAAAAGGATAGAGAGACAGCCCAGCAGAGAAACGTGAGAATCGCTGCTGCAAAAACGCAGAGGCAAGGACGAGTGCTTGTTTCTAAGGTAGCCTGAGTGTTTCACTTTTTCTGGAGGCTGAGACAAAATACCCAATACTTACAGCAGGAAACTTTTATTTAGCTCGTGGCTTGTGGAAGTTTCCATCCTCGATTGCTGGCCCCGAGCAGGCCAGAATGGCAGAAGGGGGTCACAGAGGAGAAGCTGCGTATGGCGGGTGGGGAGGCAGTGGAGTGGGGAGGCGGCCATAGCAACTCACAGCAGCCCCACCCCTCAAAATCACTCCAGGCCGTGTGCTGATAGGGCAGGTGGTTGTATGTTATGGTCCAGTGCTGAAAGAAACAACGAGAAGACCCAATGAATGTAGCTTCAGAGCTCTCACTGAGATCTGTCTCTCTCACAGCGAGCCCAGAGCTCCAGAAGCATCTCCTTTTTATCTAGGGCTATAACCTCTGTTGACCTTCACTATTTGTTTAATGCTAGGTTCACACAATTGTTAAATAAAGGATTACAAGGAGGGGAAGAGATAATCAGCAACATCTCAAGTAAGGGCAGAGACATCAGTCAGGATAAGCTGTTAGCTGCCTTCTTAAATCCCAGTTTTCTGGAATCCCTAAGTAACAGATTACAACCTGCGCTAAGCTTTGTTTATTGTTCTTTGCTTCTTTAAGATGCTAGTTTCTTATCTCTGCATATCCCCATTTTTACTTTTTATGCTAAAAGACCATTTTTTGAGGTATCAGGGCAAGGACTGTAGATTTTTGATCCATAGCTTGTTGCTGAATCTGTTCTTGTTGCCAAGCTAAGCAGGATATACAAAATAGTACAGAAACAACATACACAACTCACTGTCAGTTGAAAAACTCCATCTGCATGCCAGGGTTTGGTTCTGTGGAATGGGAGCTACACAAGATGAAAAAGTACTCCAATCACATTTTAAACAAAGTTGACATTGTAGATTAACAGTTTGACCTCCCAACATAACAAATTTGTTGAATATTAGTCATAGTTTTGACCTTTAAGGAGGTCAGCATTTGTCTGACCTTTGATATGTAGGTCTGGCCCAAAGCGGAAGCATCCATCCATCTCATAGTTGCGAGATAGCTTGCCTTCTGTGTTATCTCCTTTGAGGGCCTAACCCTGTCTGAATGCCTATCATATTTCTATCTGCTTGCAATGTTTCCCCCTTCTGAAGAAGTAACCTAAGCTGCTGTGAGGGAATTATGGGCAATGACTGCTTTAGGCTGAAAGGGGTCGTAGTTGTGAACCAGCAGTCAGAGATACTCTCCAGAGGTTCTACCTAAAGGCCCTCAAGAGCTATCAGGCATTTTTAATCTTAGGTAGTTGGAATCACTTTACATCTGGAGAAGATAAAGCCAAAGAAATTAGTAAACATACATGGGCCAAATAACATCAGTGGAATAATTATGGATGTGGCCAAAATGATTTTTACCAATAGTAATGGCTTATTATTTAGTTACATATTGTGAGAGAACAGTGACATCGACAAGCTAGTTTTATTTGTATATTGTTGAACTCAAACTTGTCTGTATAAGGAAACATTTTTTTTTGTAATATGTACTACATTTGTAAAGCTAGTCTTAGTGTAAATTGGATTAATCTTGTAAAGTCTGTTTATTTTGGAGGCATGATGACTGGAAGGAAAGTCAGGGTTGGAGAAGAATGAAGAGACCTGTGCCAATGTCCAGCAATAGGCTGGGTTTTCCTTTGGTCATGACTTCTCAGGGCTCTGCTGTGGGGATGACAGAGACTGTCCGGCCAAAGGGAGCAGGCAGGCCCAATGCCCTTCAGTCCTACTGGACCTTCTGGGAAGCTGCATGTGAGCTCTTGGGCCTTCGCCTCAGAGTGCAGTCTCACTTCTAGCCGCTGCTTTGGCAGTCAGGGCATGGCTTGTGGGCCTCTTGAGACAATCCCTCTTATTTTGGCCTGGCTTCTGACAGCTACAGCAGATGAACTTTATTGTCCTTGAGCTCTTCTTGGAGTCAAGAGAATCAGACTCAGGATCTGTTTTTTGGAGCTGCAACAGGGCAGCTAATTTTTTATCTGTTTTGTTTTCTCTGCCTGGTTTCCCCCCAGTTCCAAATATAGGAAATTGCTTTCTTATTATCCTATAAAGTATCAAGTGAGTTTTTTGATTTGTCCCCATAAGTTCGTCACAATGTCTACCACATAGGGTTGTAAATTTCCTCTTTGGCCATCTGGCCCAATACAGATTGAATTTGTTGAATATTATTCATAGTTCCTATTCCTGACAATGTGACAGAAACAGGCATCTTAGGCCATTGACAAGGCCAATCCTTAAGAGGATATAATAGAAACATCAGCTCCGGTGTCTGCCAACCCTTTAAAAACCAAGCCTTGAATAGCTATAGACAACTGGGGTCTTTGTCTCAGAAGTATCTGCCACCATATGGAAACACCAGTGCTCCCAAACCCTCCTTTTCTCTGGCATGCTGTTGCCTTTTACATAAGGCAGCAGTAGTAACTGAGCAATCCTATGTTTGCTTGCTATCTGAAAGGGTATGGAGGTAGACATCATCACAAGAATTTCTGCTTTATAATCACTATCTGTGACTCCTAATTGTACAAAGACAACTTTGCTACTAAGGTATCTTTCTCTCAATAATCAAACCATCAGTATCTTTGGGTATTGGACCAAAAATATCAGTACGAATTTTATATACTCCATAAGTGGGTTGCCAAAACTGATTTTCTATTGCTACAATGTCTAAGGCTGAGTTTCCTGGTGTGGCATGAAAAAGATCTGAGATCCTTAGTTTTGGTTGATTAAGGGGTTGTTTAAAGGAGACTGCTGATACTCTGTATGGTTTATCTCTGGGCCCTGAGGAAGAGGGTCCATTGTCCAGTTTCCCTATTGTGTCCTGCAGGGCATTTTCATAACTTGCTTCCAAACTTTTAAGTTTAGAGTAGCTTTTCCCTTAGACTGAAACCAACAACAATGGCTTTTGATAAGGAAAAATAATTCTTTAAAACTCTTTGGTTTCATCTTTACCCCTGCTCCTTTGAGTAATGTCTCTATAAGATGGACATACTCTTTTTCTATTGAGGCGGAATTTCCCATTACTCTGAGCTTTTGCCCATGGTCTCGCCTACCCTGGGCATACTTTGTCCACATGGTCAGGCCTCTCTTAACTCACCCCTGGTCATCTTCCATGCCCCTCTTTGAGTGCCACTTGTTGTATGTTATGGTCCAGCCCTGAAAGAAACATCAAACAGACCCAATGAACGTAGCTTTGGAGATCTCACTGAGATCTGTCTCTCTTGAAGTGAGCCCAGAGGTCCAGAAGCATCTCCTTTTTATTGAGGACTATCACCTCTGTTGACCTTCACTATTTGTTTAATGCTAGGTTCACACAATTGTTAAATATTGTTAAATAAAAGGATTACAAGCAGGGGAGGAGATAATCACTAACATCTCAAGTAAGGGCGGAGACATCAATCAAGATAAGCTGTTACCCCCCTTCTTAAATCCCAGTTTTCTGGAATCCCTAAGTAACAGATTACAACCTAGGCTAAGCTTTGTTCACTGTTCTTTGCTTCGTTAAGACGCTAGTCTCTTATCTCTATAACAGGTGGCATGCATGTCCCTCAGGACTCCCATCGTCCAGTCCCAGAACCAGGGCAGGCCAATCAGTGGGCTGATTTAGTGTCCCGTGCCCTTCACCCCAGCATCCCACACTCTAGATCCAGGCGCCTCAGCAAAGCCCTGCCTGTGACTGCCTGAGGCTTCACAGGGACACCTAGACCCAGCCATAGCCCTTCTACCTCATGCAAATGAGGGCAGAATTAGGAATAAGGGTTTCTACAGTATGTGGATGTGGTGTGGTATGGCTCAGTGTGCCATGGTGCGGTGTGTTATGGTGTTTTATTGTGTGGTATGCTGTGGTGTGGTGTGGAGCTTTTATCACAGGGCATAGTTTGGTGTGGTATGGTGTGCTATGGTGTGGTATCAGTTATGATATGGTATGGTGTGGCTTGGTGTGGTATGGTATGAGGTGATGTGGTATCAGGTATGATATGGTGTGCAGTGTGGCATGGTGTGCTGTGGTGTGATGTGATGTGGCATGGCATTCTGCAGTGTTGTGTCGTATCAGGTATGTGTTAGTGTTTTATGGTGGGTGTCTTATCATATGATGTGGCATAGTATGGTACAATATGGCTTAGTGTGCTGTGGTGTGGTGTGGTGTGAGGTTGCAGGAGGGAGCTCCTTGGTTGGCATAACTGCTGGTTGGTTCTGCAGAGAGATGCAGGCCATGCACGGCAACCACCCGAGAGCACTCCCGACCTGCGGGGGCGGGCGTGTACTGTGTGCTTTCAGGACAGACTCTTCTGTGAGCCTCATTTTGATGGGGCCCAACCTGAGCGGTAGCCACATGCCTGGGCCACAGAGCTGGGTGGCAGCAGCAGGTCCCAACCACAGGGTCTCATGCCTGCCCTGCACCCTACATGTCTAATTAATTGAATCACATAGAATCCCCATTTTGCCAAATATATAAAATCATTAAAAATAAATGTTTTCTTAAGGTTAAAGAGTGTACACAGCACCAGGAATTTAAAATGTCTATGGAGAAATGATCTTCATGTTTTTCTATGTTTAAAACCTCTTGTGGAGCTGTGCATGGTAGCACACACGCATCTGTAATTCCAGCACTCGGGGAGGCAGAGGCAGGAGGGTCACAAATTTGAACTCAGCTTGGGTAAGTTAGCGATATCCTGCTTTGAAATAGGAGATGGATAAATAGATGACAGACAGACAGATAGACAGACAGATGTATAGATAGGTACATAGGTAGGTAAGTAGACAGACAGACAGACAGATAGAGAGATAGATAGAAGATGTTGCCCAGTGTGGAAGCTCGAGGTTCAATTCCCAGTATCATTAAAACAAAACAAAGCAAAACAGAATAAAACAAAAGAGCTACAACCCTCACATGGTAACTGCGGGCCTCATTCTCTCATGGCTTAGAGAAACCACCTTTCTTCTCTCCTAATTCTCAGTCTGACCCAATACTGGCTGAAGCAAGAGCTCATAGTTTTACTTACTTATAAATGGGCATGTGAGCAAAATCCCAGGGAGACCAGAGAATGTGATGATAATTCTTTGGTTTCCCACAGAGGGTGCTTGCGACTTGGGGTTCTGTCTAGCTGTGGAACGCAGCCTCCATGATGGCTTCTGTGACCGTCACACAGTGGCACTTAACTTCGAGTAGCGTTTTGTTACGCTTCTAGGAAAATTAAATTAGAAATGTATAGAAAAGCTTTCCATAGTGCTTGGTCGAATCATTTTCCTTGTTTCGTAATTATGTTAATTTGTTTCGAGCTCTGTCAGTGTGTGTGAGTGTGTGTGTGTGTGTGTGTGTGTGTGAGAGAGAGTCCAACCCATTTGGACATTCGGAGCTGGTCAGTGGTCCAGGCCTTTGTGGCTGATGCCGTGGATGCGACGGAGCGCATGGGATGCGGGGTGCAGAGGCTCTCCCGGGCCGCTCACGCATCGCTTCTGCTACCCAAGCCTGTGCTGCTGGTCACAGGCAAAGCTCAGTTTGGAGCTTCCATTCTCTGTAACCGGAGCCTCCAGCTTTGCTACGTGAGCTGCGGCCGAAAGACGCTCTCACGCCCTCGCTCGGGGCCCAGCGGCGCTGCCCATCTAGGCCTGACTTTTTCTCCAGGCCGAGGATGCGCAGGCTCGGAGCCTCTCTGCTCCGCCCACTCTTGGCTCGCTGCGCGCACCCGCATGCACATGAGTCACCTGGAACGCTTCGCCCTCTTCCCGGCAGGCAGCTTAGAGCCCAGCTCCGCAGCTATTCTTAGCTACTCCACGCCCTGCCACGGAAGGAAGATCGGGATCGGGTCGCAGAGGCCACACTGTGCTGACGACAGGCAGAGCGGCTTGTGACCGACTGTGTTTCTGAGTCTCTGCTTTCCTGGTTATTAAGGACAGAGGAGATAAAAAAGAAAAGCTGCCCTGGCCCCCGCAGTGTCCTAGGGAGGCATGCGCGGAAGGCAGCCCCCTCCTCGGCCGCCCCCTGTGCTTGCATGGCTTCTGTTCACAGCCAGGTAGCGTGAACTGTCCACGCAGGCTGGAGCCCTAGGTCGCGTGCAGATCTCACTGTGAGGCGGAGGCTGTAGGGTCCATGCCTGGGGGGCGGGGAGGGTGACACGACAGGCTGGGGATCGAACCCCAGTCCCTGCGCTCAGCCTAAGCAGGCGCTGTCGTCCGCTGAGCTATCACCCCCACTCCCCCGCCCCTTTGATCCTTGTACTGGAGGAGCAACGAGTCATACGTGACAAGGGTGAATATCTGACCGTGTGCGGCAGGAACTAACACCGGGTGACCTTCCGGGCATCCCTGCGTCGTCTCCTTTCCTTCGCCTTGTGAACGACCGGCCGCTGGCCCAGGAAGCCACACACTTGCACCATGGCTATTCGTCTTCCAGCTCCCAAAATATCTTAAAGCTCGGTTGACTGAAAACGAGGTCGATTTCACGCACTGTGGGTATCTGTTGACTTCCCCCTAAGTTTTGTCCGCAGAAGTAGATTATTGTTTAGAGATTCTTACGATAATAATTTAATGCTCATGTACAATGATATTTCATTCACTTTAAAATACAGAGAGTTGTAGAAAATAGAAATGATATTTTAAATTACCGTGTCTCTGGAAAGATGTTATATGGCTTCAAGAACTCTTGCGCAAGGGCCTGGGAGATAGCTTAGCAGCACCACGACCTTCCCAGCAGGTCCCAGGTCCCAAGTTTGATCCCTGGCATCAGGAAAAAAAATTCTCCTGGAAACGTCTCGTACCTTCAGACCTGCTGAAAGCTATGGTTATCTGCTTTTTTTTTTTCTTTTTTCTTTTTTTTTGGCTTTTTGAGACAGGGTCTCCCTATGCAGTTCATGCTGGCCTTGAGCTCACTTTTGTAGCCCTGGCTGGTCTCGAACTCGCACTGATCATCCTGCCTCAGCCTCCCAAGCGCTGGGATTATAGGCGTGCACCACCACGCCCGGCTACCTGCTCTATTTTTTAAAAGTGAAAATATGGCTTAAGTATATAATAACATTCCTGCCAAAACTCTAAAGTGCTTCACACCTACACAACATTTTCCGCAGTCACATTTATTGTAATAACTCTTGGTAACAAGTACAACTGGGATAGAAATCTTAGCAGAGAAGTTGTTTCCTTGTTGTAGAATCTGGGCCTTCATGGCTAAGACCAACATTCCAGTACTTTTAACCACCTCCACCTGGAAGGATGGGCACTTTTGCTGTGAGGATGTGCGCTTCTGACACAAGGATGCTCACTGTGTGCATGCGAAGGGGCTGTGGCAGGCTCCAAGTTGTGGTGCGTGGCTCCTGAGGCACGCACTGGCCTCAGCCACTGTCACACTTCCTGTGCTTCCTGTCACTCAGATAGTACGTATGCATCAGCCACGTGAGGTATCTTCAGATGAAGAGCCCTGGGGCTCAGGCAGGGAGCGCTTTTACTTTCCAGGTTTGTAAGAGGAGCACTGGCCCAAAAGGATGGGAGTGAAAAGATGTTTAAGTAGGGACAATTGGTGAGTGGGTGGGGAGTTAGAAAAGGAAGGCGGAGGAGAACTCTGTGCGTGCCTTCGGGGATCAGGGCTCTCTGCCTCGGCACCTCAGGGAGGAGCCCAGAGCCGAGCAGGGGGAGTGAGCCAGGGACCTTGGTCAAGGACAGCACAGGGGCCTCCACTTCTACTGGGCTTGTGGCTGATGGCTTTAAAATCCGTGGGTTTCACAGTGTAGCCATAGCCAGTGCAGCCACCGCTGTGAAGCTTACAAAGAGCCCAGTGGATTGAGATCTTGGGGCGGGGGCTGTCCAGACAGGAGAGCGGCTGCTACTGGTCTGGGTGCAGTCTGCAGTGCTCCTGATTGGCTTTGCTTTGCGACCATTTCATGCTATTAGTAAAGTCCTAGCTGGCTCAGGAAGGAGGTGGCGGCAAACATAGGGAGATGGCTGACTTAGCCAAGTGACACTGAGCAGAGGGCAGATCTCTGTCCTGGACTGTCCTCAGGAGCTCGAGTCCCAGACTGGTCGCATGACCTGGGAGCTGGTTTTCTCCTCTACCACCGTGAATGAAGCCATGGTTTGCTGAGTGGCACTGTGGCAAGAATGCCTCCTTCCCTCCCCTCACCTGCTTCAGCCAGTATACCTCGGTTGCTTGGTTGCCCAGGTAACAGTTCCTGTTTCAGTTCTGGTTGCTTCTGTCTCCTAGCAACCACTGGTCACTGTGATGCACATGGTGAGAACCAAAGACAGCCAGGTACTCTGCCTCTGTGCTTCCCCATGGCAATGCTATAGAAGCCTCTCTCCATGAGCTTTCGAGAACCATCCAGATCAATGCCCATCAATGTAATCTGCCCCCACACCTGGGATCCTTCTGGATGCTTCTGTCTGCCGTGGTCGCAGTGATGCTAAGTCCAGTGGCATCTGCTCTTTCCTAAATGCAAGTGGGCAAAGTAATCACGTGGCCACCGATAGTATTTTTCCAATGTTCTTGGGGTTTTCTATGAGGATCCATGCTCCAACCTTTTGGAAAAACTCACAGATTCCCAGATGATGATGAAGCATGCAGACTGTGTTAGTGCAGATGTGGCTGTTCCGTGATGCTGTCCGGGAGTTCCCTCTGAAGAATTTGTGTAAGGATGAGTGCAGACCACATTACATTATTGACGATGTGGACATTAAAGGCTAAAGAAGTGACCAGACGGCACAGGGTTAAAGAGGAAAGTTGCTGCAGGGCGAGCAGAGAAAGCAAAGCTGCAGGCGGCTGCAGCTCCAGGACTTCACCGGGGATTTGTGCTGACCCCATGACTGCCTTCAACTGCCTATATACTTTTTCCAAACCATTGCCTTAAAAAACAAAACAAAACAAAACAAAAAAAAACCAAAAAAAAAAACCCTTGCATTGAAATGTAGTTATTTTTACTCCACTCATTTTAAACATTTCGCTTTAGAGATTTCTGAAATCTTTTCTGGTTGACCTGATTCTAGACGCATTGGCGATCAAAAGGCAGTGGTGCAGAGCCTCGCACTCCAGTCCTGCCCTGCCTGAGAGGCCGGCCAAGGCACCAAAGCGGAGGGCCACGTATCGTCAGCTTGGGAGCTCTGTGCGTTGCTGCTGTGCCCTCGCCTGTGTTCCAGCTCTGAGGCAAGCTGCTCTTCCTCTCCTGCGCGACTCATCATGCCCTTCTTATCCTATAGGCAGGGCTCCTTTTCTCCTTTCTTCTACCTCTCACTTCTGTCACCGAGTATTGGCAGAGCGTGCCCTGTATGCCATCCGAATTCATCCGCTGTGCTCCTCGCGCACCTGTTTTGGAATTTTAAAGGTCTCTCTCCTGTCGCTGGGCATCCAGTAGCCTGGCCGACAGCCTGCAAAGCACTGCTGCGGTAATCCAGGCATTTCCACATTTAAACAAGTGGCAGGGACTCCTCCCGTGGTGATGAAAGCTCCTGCACACGGTGACAGGTGACAGCGCTCTGCTCCTGCAGCTCTCTAAGCTTCCCTCCTTCCAAGCTCGGCTGTGGTCTGATTCCCTCCCAGGAAAAGAGCCTTTCTGCTGTGTGTGTGTGTGTGTCAGGGGGTGCTGAGTGTTGCTCCCTCACCCCAAATGACAGGACCATGCCCCGAGAGTCAGTGGGCCCGACTGAAACCTTTACTTCCACACCTCCGCTTCTTTGAGTGAAAGATGGTATTAGAGGAATTTATCCATAGTCTCTGGAAAACGAATGAGGACAGGGAGAAAGGGCAGCGCGAGACGGGTCCTTCACATACGTGCTGAACCGAGGTCAGGCCACGTGCTCTGTGCATGCTATCGGGTGAACAGAGGACCAGAGCGCTGGAGCTTTTTCTCCCCCTAGGTCGTTTGGTTTCACTATGTTTCTCCCATTAACTTATTTCTCTTTTCATTCCTAATACTCTTGTGTGATGTGGTGTGTGTGTGTGTGTGTGTGTGTGTGTGTGTGTGTGTGTGTGTGATGGGAATATGCGTAATTAACTGGAGCTACAACCACTATGGAAATCAGTGTGGAGACTCCTCAAAACACTAGGGTTGGAGGTCCCATTCAACCCAGGGATCCCTTCCTGGGAATTCTTCCAAAAGAACTGAAAACGTCACGGCATAGTGTTGTATGTGCGCCCACGTTTACAGCATCATACTTTGTGCTAGCTGAATCTTGGGAGCAACTCAAATGCCCGTCACTGAGGAAAGGATAAAAAGGTGGCAGTTGTACACAATGGAGTGTTGCTTTAAGGCCTGTGTGCGTAAATGGGTGCAACGAGAGGCTATCCTCATAAGTGGATCAGACCCACCTGTGTAGATATCATATTGTCTCCTTAGCGTAACAATCTGAAAAAAGGAAATCTGAAAAGAATAGACATAGTTAAATGCAAAGAAACTGAATATACGGAATAGACAATGAAGATGAGAGAAAGGAGGAAAGAGAGGGATAAGCGAGGGGGACCGTCATGCAAGAGACAGGTAGAGAGATAGAGAGACAAGGAGATAGAGAGATAGAGGTAGACATGCAGACAGAGAGACAGGGATAGATAGATGGACAGGGAGACAGAGATAGAGAGAAAGATGGGGAGATAGAGAGAGAGATAGATAGGGAGATAGATAGATAGATAGGCAGATAGATAGGCCAACAGACAGATAGAGAATAGAAAAAATAGATAGAGAGAGACAGATAGACAGACAGGCAGACAGGCAGACAGGCAAACAGACAGCCAGACAGATAAAGATAGATAGAGAGATAGATAGGCAGATAGATAGATAGGCAGACAGACAGACAGAGAGTATATATATATATATATATATATATATATATATATAGAGAGAGAGAGAGAGAGAGAGAGAGAGAGAGAGACAGAGAGAGATAGGGAGATAGAGAGATAGAGAGGTAGACAGGCAGACAGAAAGACAGAGATAGATAGATGGACAGGGAGACAGAGATAGAGAGATGGGGAGATAGAGAGAGAGATAGATAGGGAGATAGATAGATAGATAGACAGGCAGACAGACAGACAGAGAGTAGAGATAGATAGATAGAGAGAGAGAGAGACAGAGAGAGATAGGGAGATAGAGAGATAGAGAGTGTTATGGTTTATGTCTAGTTGTCCCCCGAAAGCCTCATGCAATCATAGGGCAGGGACTTCCAGAGCTTGAGATTTGCCTCATGATCCCTGGGATTATGTGTTTTAGTACTGATGGGATCACGGGTCTGAGTCCTTTGGGATTATGGGTGTGGCCTAAGGTGGATAGGCTGGGCCAGAGAGTCTGAATGCAACATAGAGAGAGACAGACACTTGCTGTTGCTCTCTGCTCCCCTGGTTGTTCCGTCGCCTCTGTCGCCATTGTTGCTGTTCTGCCGCCATGAAATGCTGCTCTCTGCCATGTGCCTCTCTGTCTTGGAGCCAGCCGAGTGTAGAATGAAACCTCCAGTAGCTGTGAGCTAAATAAACCTTTCCTTCCTTCATTTTAAGTGTCAAGTATGTGTCCCAGTAATGAGTCAAAAGTAACTAAGACAAAGAGATTGATAGATAGGGAGATAGATAGAGAGAGAGATAGAGAGAGAGATAGAGAGAGAGAGAAAGAGAGAGAGAGAGAGAGAGAGAGATTTGAGATGGTTATAGCACTAATTGCTATCAGCTTCTCGAGAGTAGCAGTTCCTGTTTAAGATGTTCACTCTGGCCACCTCTGTATGCTGAGATCGTGTCTGCAGTCTAAGCAGCTGCACCGGAGACAGCAGCATGTGGTGCAGAAGCGACAGCTTCTGATCTTGTTCCCAGTGTGCACCATTTTTAATGCAGCATCAATTAGTGTACACTTTAAAATGAATTTTCAAAAACCTAAGAAGTAAGAAAGGTTAAGGAAAAATTAAGGTTTATTGAAAGTGTTAATGTTTGAGCATTTGATCAATCTTTGATACTTGCAGAAGTTATTCCGAGCAACGGATCTGACAATGAAAACGTGCAGTAAGACAGCCGTGATTAAACTGTTATTCTTGTTTTAAAATGTAGTCTCTTGTTACTCTTTTCTATCTTTGTTTCTATTTTTTGTCTTGGCTGTTGTTTTTATTCTTTGAAATTAAATTTAAAAAGCAAAACAAAACAAAAGTAAAAAGTTAAGCCAAGAAGCAATTTCATTTGAGGCTTTCTCAGTCTGTAACATTTACGGAGATACTCTGTATATGACAAAGACATCACGACTGATACATCTGAAAATGAAGAGCCGACTCTGTGCTTATAACTAATTTCCTTGCTTATCATTCAAGCGTTAATATACTGCAAATGAATATTGAGACATTTAAGTCCGTTGGCTTTCTCAGGCCAAATGTTGTTGTGGCAAATACATTTGCACAAAGAAGACAAACTCTAAGATGCAGGGGCTTGGGAGATAACTCTGTGACACAAGTGCCTGCGTGGCAAGTACAAGGTTGTGAGTTCAAACCCTGGTCCTGCCAAAAACAAACAAACAAACAAACCCTAAAATGTGCAGACTATAAAAAGAAACATGATTCAATAACATGCATGGAAGGATGTAGAATTAGGGCAGCAAGGTGTATGTGTGTGTGTGTGTGTGTGTGTGTGTGTGTGTGAGTGTACATTTGTGTGTATGCTATTCTTTAGTAGACAGTAATGGTAGGCACTTGGACTAAGAGAATCTAACGTGTGCTTTGGATTTCTTTCACATAATTGATCCAAAGTGTTAAAAGGACACTTGTGGCTTTGCACTACAACATTTGTTTTGTCACGAATTTCCAATTAACATTCCCTTGGAAACCATCTAAACCATCTTAACTATGCCCAAACTTGCCTGAGGTTTATTGATGAGTTCTGATTTTCTGACAATTAAAACTTATTGACTTTAATTTAGATATAATTCAATGTTTTAGTGATCAGCTTGTCTTACAATAATAAATAATAAAAATAGACTGAGCAGTAGAGGTGGGCTATGCCTGCTGTTTACCCATCGGTCTGCCATGTGGGTGAATTCTGGTCAATCCCCAGGGGCCCAGGTAACGAGGAGAGTGAGGCACCACTATTTGTGGTCTAGGACGTGTGATTTGACCCTCAAAAAGGAGCGTGAGAGGTCTGACTGCTTTCATCAGACCAGGCCCTGCCTACTCATGGCTCAGCATTAGCCACTGGAGCTTTGCACCTTGGCTCTTGTCCCCAGCACCGTCGATGCCTGATATACTTTGGTGATCAGCACGTGGACGAAGACCATGTGACATGGGAATCTGGAGTCTAAAACTCTTTTTCAGAGCTTCTCCAACTTTTCAAACTACAGGATGAGCATATCACCCTCTGTGAGCCAAGGCCCCTTGACAGTTTTATTTTTGAAAAACCTGTGAGGAAAAGAGATTTAAGAACACTCAACACTGTATAGCCGAGCTGATTTACACCAGTCTGAGTGAGTCAGCTTCACCAGATGACAAGCCTGAGGCCCCAGAGGTTGTCACACCCTGCACCAGTGCTGTGTCTGGTTTCCGTCTCGGTGGACCTGGGATAGGCAAGCAGCCGCTCTGGCGCTGTCCTTAAACACATCTATGCAGAGTCCCTAAGAGTCTTTTTTGAGTTTCAGTGTTCTTTTGTTCAGACATCAGAATTTTCCTGTTAATGGCCTGGCTTAAGAGCAGCCAGCCAGTAGCTAGTAGGGACCACAGTAAAGGCAAACCAATCTCCTTTCAAAGAAGAGCATTAGGTTCTCCCAATTCTCAGCATAAAACCCATGATTTGTATCTGAAGGGAGTAAAGGAGATTCTAGGAACACCCAACATCTCAGTGTGCATCTTAGTGCGGGGCGTTCCTACATGGGTACAAGATATGTTTAAAGAGATTAAGTAGCTGTCAGTCGTTCTAGATCATCATGTTCAACTGTAGCTCTTGAAGCATCGTGTATAACGAACTTCAAACTTTGTTGTGTTTTGGTTCCTTATCAGAGGAATGCGATACTCAGTTATATAAATAATATGATTGTACTGCTAAACGAACTGGTCTCTTCTAATGGTGTTCTATAAACCCTTGTTGCTTATTTGTTGCTATTAGTAGACTAAATTATAAAGAATTTTCATGTCATATTACATTGAAGCCATCTCTAGTTAAAAAAAAGTCAACTATAAAGTTTTCTTATTCTTTGAAAAAGACCTTAGATGTACATTTGAAGACAGCATCAAACGTATAAAGGGCCTTGCAGAGGTGAATGCTCACTGCCTCATTATTTCATCCTTACAGGAAGAGGAAAAGGTAATCATGAGTATCTTCATACACAAGGGCATTTGAAAAGCATCTGAGCAAGAGTATACATGTGAGCGTCACGATCAGCTCTACATGAGGTTGGAAAGTCTGTCCAGAGGGGGATCGCATGCCTGGACTGCTTCAGGAAGGGTGACAGTGGCAGGAAATGGACACTATGCCTTCATTCAATACATGGGACTCGGAGGGTGAGATAGGTAGCTGGGGTTTACCCGCTGGTGCATCTGAGCACCCAGTCTTGGACCCAGGTTGCATTCTGGGTCTAGTGTTTTCCTGCCGTTCTCCACTGCCCCATGTGGCCTCCTTCTAGAGCACTGCTGGGAATCTGTGCAGGGAAATATCTCCTGTCAGAACAGGCAAGGCCTCCATAGGGGGCTGGAGGTGAGGAAGCTTTCTAGAAAGGAGAAAAGTAACACCTGCAGAAAGCTTGCCGGCCTTTCCACCACAGCTAAGGTGACAAATGCCTGGCTGCGGGGACATCTCCAGCAAGTCACCTCGTGGTCAGTGTTGCTCCCAAGTGTCCTGAGAGCCTGCTGTGCCTATAGGTCTACAACCCAGGGTGGCAGCTGCACCTAGTGTATCCTGTTTTCTGTTTTATGGCTAGAACGCAGACTTGTTTCTTCTTGAGATAATTTTGGAATTATTCAAGGAATGTTGTCTTTCCCAAGTAGATGGGTTAGTGTGTTTTTCACTGAGACATTTACAGATAGCAAAGAGAACAGATACCTATATTCACACACACACACACACACACACACACACACACACCTTCATTATTGCTTAATGATGAAGGTAACACTCATTTGAAAATAAAAATGATCTAAAATTTAACAAACATATCTTTTGCCTAAATGGCCCAACCAGCTGTATTTAGCGTTCAGGAACAGGAGACTGAGCCGGGAAGCGGTCATTACTCCACACATGTCTTCGGGACCATAGGGTTTTGTCCATGTAATTCTTTAAAAGCCATCATGGAAAAAAAAGCCTGACAAACTGTGAAGTGGTTAAGTTCAAAAGCGACTCCTTTCAGCTTAATCAAGAAATGTATTTAACTAAAGATCTAAAAAAGGAAAGCTTTTTGCCTCATGTGTCTGCGACAGTTAAGCATAAGTGTCAGGAGCTTGGCCCCAGATCACCTTCTGATGTGTAAAGCGCGCCTTTGGGTGTGCCTTGGAGGCTGTGGGGGCGCAATCCCGGCGTTCGCATTGCCTCCTCCTTGATATCTGCTCCCCTGCTCTGCTGCGCTGCTGCCAGGACTAAGAATCTTTGCTCCGACTGCCCTTCTGCTGTGGCAGTCTTGACTTGGAGCCAGGCAGCCATAGACAGGATCCTTTGAAAGCACAAGCCAGACTAACTCTCCTACTTTACACGGTGGACATTGGGTACTTTGTCCCAGCAAGAGGAAAGCTGACCAACTCCAAAAATTGGTCCCAGAGAAGTGCAGTTATCTCTGTAAGGCAAATGTGACGACTACTGCACTACCAGAACAGCCTGGAGCTGCTTCTGTGACTGCGCCTGACCACTTGGCCAGAGACCCGTAGGCCTGGCTTGTGAGTGGAGTTGGGAAAAGTTTGGAGACAAGGGCTAGAGAAGCCCCGGGGATGTTGTCGGCTGAGTCTGTTGTGCGATACTGGTTGGAGACCAGAAGACCAGAACACTGACTGGAACTAGAAAAGTACAGGCCAGGCTTGTAGGGTCAGAAGGGAATTAGGACTCAGTGCTGAAACTGTTCACTCTTTGGTGCCTCTTTGCATAATGAGATGGGCCTGAGCATTTTAGTCAGGGCTGGAATGCCAGTGCTTGTGTCTAGAACGTTCTGCAGAAGCTCATGGACTCAGAGACAGGAAGGCCATCGAGTTGGGGGTGCTATCCAGTCATCAGTGATGAATACACGGATGAGCTCAGAGCTGAAGGTGCTGCTGGGATTTGGGGCCTGGTCAGAAGAGGGGGCTGCTGGGGTGTGACACAGGAGACTGTGTTCTTGCTCCTGGGCGCTTCCTTTTCTCGCCGCACTCTGACAGCCACGTCCTCAGTCCTCTGGCAGGCATTCCCACCATTCCATTTTGCCCTGGAGCCAGCTAACTTTAGGCTCAACTTTTGGAAGCTATGAGTCAATATTTCACTCCAACTGAAATTGTAGGTTTTGGGGATTTCTAGGAGCTAGAAAGTGACTAACATAACCTGTCATAGCAGTTCTTCATTTTGTTCATGTTTTTCTCGCCCTCTCTCACTTTCAAAGGGAAAAGTTACCAAAGGATTGTTTGCTCTATTTAGGGAAAAGCCTTAACAGATGGGCCGCTCCGGAAACCTATGTGTGACTGCCTTTTGATTCACTTAGCCCCTCAGTTTATCCAGCAAGGCAGCTTTCTCTCATCATGTTCCCCGTCCTCCTTCAGTTTCTCCAGGACTTTGCATTGTTCTGGGTGTACCACAGCGTGGTACACTCATGGATTTTTCATTTCTTTGTTTTCCCACCTCCATCATTATTGATATCCTAGACAGCGGTAAATTGATCAACAAGATTACTCTACGTATATGTTCTCTGCCCCTGTCTGTCCACAGAAACCCACTTGCTACGCCCAGCTAAGAAGGTCCAAGTTGGCAGCTTAATAGAATGTGCCAATGGAAAACACGACGTGATTTATTTTTGGAAAAGCTAGGGCATGTCAAATTCATTACACAGAGGATTTGTCTTTGCACATGGAGGAACTCTTTACACACATGCATTGATTTCTTGTGATCTTTTGTTTTCCTAGTGAAAGAGAAAATGAATATAACGAATTACCCCCCTGTGTGAAGCAGGGATTTCTACTTTTTCTCTGAGCCGTGCATCATATAGCAGGCTGAGGAGGCCAGGTGCTTCTCCATACACTACTTTTCCAAGGGCAACATAAAAATTTTAAATAAAGAAAGCCAGCTATATTGAAAGATAGATACTGATATTTTAAAAACCTGTCATAGGAATATATGTTTCGAATTTCTGCATTAAATAAGAAAAAGATCCAGAAGTAGTCTAATCATTATCATAACCTCCAGATGCTGAGAGCACTATAACTGCTGCACTGGTGACACAACAAAATAACTATGCCTTTCATAAATACTGCTGTAGGGCTGGGGAGATAGCTCCACGGTACAAGTGCCTGCCTGGCAAGTACTAGGTCATGAATTCACACCCCGGTCCCACAGAAAATAATGAATAAAATAATACTGCTGTAGTTGGGTCTGCAATGGCCCCAAAGACCCATCTGCCTGTGGCACTGGAAGAAACAAGCAGAGGGGAGGCCTCTGAGGGGCACAGAGTACAGCGCGTCCTCCACGCTGGGCCCTTGAATTCTACTCATGATCAAGTTGGAGGCTTTGGACAGAGTTCAGAGGCACTGCTGTAGAACGTGGGTGATGCTATATTGCTTCTGTCCTACATATTTGTACTTAAAGACTTTCAGGAAAAGAGAAATGTTTTACACAAAATTGTAGATTTCTAATGATGAAGTTCCAAGCACGCTCTGATGGTCTCTTCATGAGGACATGCACGGTTTGCTGTCATAGCTGCAGGCGTTCGAATGAACAGGGCTAACTACACATGCAGGGCTGCCGTCTCTGTCAAACTTGTTCCTTCGCTAGATGTTCTGCGTTCACAAAATCTTGCTAACTTTTGAAACTTCCTAGGGTCAAATTCTTTCTGTTTTCTTCATATCCTGGTTCTACTCTTTTGAATCCATCATATACCATTACTTTTTAATAGCTGCTTTGGGGGCCAGGGAAATAGCTCAGTGGAATAAGTACTTGCCCGGCAAGTGCAAGGTCCTGAGTTTGGTCCTTGGTATCACCAAAAAAAAAAAAGTCAATCAATAGAGCAATAGCTTTTGTTTTTAGAAAGAAGCAGAAATCATAGTGAATTAACTTATTTAGACTATAAAAGAAAAGAAAGTGTTAACTTAAGGCAGTGGAACCCATTTTGCTTTTCTAAAAGTTACAAATTAGCTCTCAGTTAAGTCTAAGACGGAGGTGTCAAATGATATTTTGAAGAATAAACTCCTGCACTCCATATGTGAAGTATACACATTTATATTCATGTTTATATTTAATGCATTTAGTGCAGGCCCTCACATGTACTAGGCAACTGCTCTACCACTGAGCTACACTGCCAAGCCCCTGAGTAATTTATTCGTAGGTCACAATATTCATATGAATATGTTTGTTTAAAAAATCTTATTTCATGAGCCATGTCCCGTGACTTGGGAATGAGAGAGCCTTCTCGCTGGATGGCAGATCTCGGCCTAAGCGCCTGAGCTTTCTGCCTCAGGCCAGCCTGGTTCAGCTGTGCCTAGGCTACTGCAGTGTGGAGGGGAGCAGACACTGCTGTGGAGCTGCCTGCTGGCATCGGGGCTGTCTCCTGAGCTGCCTGGATGCCTTTCCTTGAGGTGCACTGCGGTTAACCCGCGATGCCGCTGGGATTCCCCTTGAGATGTGCTAAGCAGAGTAGAAACATGAAAGTTGTGTCTGAGTTGGTAAGAAGTGCCTTGCCCTCCTTCCCTGGGGAGTTTTGGAAGTGTACGAAGTGATTGTGGACTCAACTTAATTTCATCTTTCCTAAGTAGGGAGCAGCCTGTTAGATGGACATCTAATGGACATCTGATTAGGTGCTTCTCGGACAATCTTTTCTCCCTTCTCTGGCTCAGAAGCTGCTGTTGGCTTTGTCAGTTTCTGGTAAGAGCCAGCAACCCTGAAATCCTTGCCGATGCTTGCAACCACCCCCCTACCCCGGCCATGCTGTCCTGTACTACCAGAGGCCCCGCTGTGGCGGGCTGGGCCACTGTGGTGGTCCCTGTTTTGTCCTGCCAGAGGGACAAAATCCACGCCTGAAACCTTGCCCAGCTCGACAGTCTCCTACCCCTAGGGTTGCCCTGAAGTGTCTGGGAGGAAGGTGCGTGTGCAGGAGCTTGCGACGCCTCTTGCAATAGCCGATGGACACTTGCTGTACACCTGCCATTCCCTTGCGTCAGCATTCAGGTTTCCATAGTTACACCTCTGTAAAATATTCCATTAGGATGCTTCTTAGATAGCATTTTAGTATGCTAGTTTTAGTTTTGTATATTTTATTGACTTTGAGGATCTGACTAGGAATTTTAGCATATTCACTTAATATATTCTTATGAAAAACAGCAGCAGACTTTCCTTTAATTAGGCCTAGACTTAACCATTTATTGTAAACTAGGTCACTGCATTTATGGGTCCTAGAATATAATTTGGAACTCTCAGGTTTTCTGAAACCTCTTAAAATACTGACTGGCTCCCACAGCCCTACCTGTCTCCTCCAGAGATCCTGATTAGCAAGTGTGGGATACAGCCAGGGAATTTGCATTTCCATAGACTACAATTACTGCTAATCTCTGTAATTTTTAATATAATTTAAATTGCAGATTTTCACGAAAGCATGAGCTTTAAATTTTCTAGTAGAGACACAAACTAAATGAAGATGCACTTGTATTTAGTTACGCATTCTTGCTTTCAGGCTTTCAATTACATAACTCCATCATTTATAATAGATTCATACAAATTGACAGTAGGTAGGCACACAGTTTTTATTTATACTGAAACAGCCTCAATTGATTCTTTGTGCTTGGGATCACTTTTCTTTCCTGTCTTTTGTTTTGCTTTTTTTTTTTTTTTGTCTTTTTGAAACAGGGTCTCGCTATGCAGTTGAGGCTGGCCTTGAGCTCACTTTTGTAGCCCAGGCTGGTCTCGAACTCGCACCAATCCTCCTGCCTCAGCCTCCCGAGTGCTGGGATTACAGGCGTGAGCCACCATGCCCAGCTTTGTTTTGCTTTTGAGCCATGCTTTCTTGGGAAATTCCTTTCAACAGTTTTTGAAAACTGAGTTTGTTATCTTTTAACTTTGAAGTTGGTACTTTTTTTTTTTTCTTCATGATACTGTCGATGAATGGTTCTCAGTATGTTTCCATTGCAACAGGTGGGAAATGTAATTGATTTTGTTGTAGTTCATTGCTCAGCCCTGGAGCCTGCCCGCCTGCCTGCCTGCTGCCAGCATGTGAATTGAGCTGGGCCGGGAGAGTTCTGCTGCAGGCCCCGCTGCCTGCAGGCTTGCGCTGGGAGGCAAGTGGGCAAAGGGTCGCCCTTCCTTTCTGGAGGAAATGTGAAGTAAGAGCTATAACACACACTTTTATTCAGTTGGCTTTCGCTTGCTTCCCCGCCCCCCCCAACCAGGGATTGAACTCAGGTCGTTGAGCTTGCCAGGCTGGCACTTATTCTACTGGGCTACATCTCCAGCTCCTTGTTTTCTCACTTCAAAAACAAATGTCTTTTGATTGTAGTGCACCTATCTTAGTTTAATTATTTTCTTGAATTAATAATTTTGATATTTGGGGTTTCAGAGGTTTTGGAGTGGTAGAAATTGAATTTGGGTAATTTACACGCACGAAGAGAGTGGCTTCCGCTGGGCACGAGGGCGCACACCTGCAGTCCCAGCACTGGGGAGGCTGAGGCAGGTGAGCTGCTATGAGTTTGTGGTCGGCCTGGACTACACAGTGCGACCTCGTCTCCAAAACACCAAAGGAAAGCATCTCCTTGTCGGCATGCGCCCTGGAAGCCTGAGTGCCGTGCGCCCTTCTCACCACGGGGCATGTGGAGTGGTGTCACAGAAGGAAGCCGGACGGCGGGGACATCAGTCATCACTTCAAAGTCCCAGAATGTCCTGCGCTGCCGTGGGCAGGCTGCCGTGGGCAGGCTGCCGTGGGCAGGCTGCCGTGGGCAGGCTGCCGTGGGCAGGCTGCCGTGGGCAGGCTGAGGCTCCGGTTATAAAATGGCAGGGAATGTGACAGAGTCTGCAGGCCCATGAGGAGTTAGGAAATGCCAGAGAGCGGTGGGCGAACGGCAATACGAGCACAGACAGGAATTCCTGTCTTCGCACTTCAATTCCAAATTGTCTAGCTTTTTCAGCTGCAAAAGAACAGCCTCTCTGTCTGTCTGATGAAAACCCCTGAATCCTTGAATGATCATCAGGTAATGTGTGTGTGCTTTCTGCTATTTCATCCCAGGTCCTTACGCTTCTTTGTCCTTGCTTTCATTTATTGGGTCCAGATGGATTTGCAATGGATTTGGCAAATTTTAATCAGAAATTTCAGCAATTTGGTCAAATTCTTGGAAGTAAGTTCTAGATATGCGATAGTTATAAGTAGAGTTACGACTTATGAGTTGGCGAACACTGAAAGTGCCTCCCAGTGCTGCCCGGAACGCGGCAGTTTATAAATAAGTCATGGCTGTTGTTAGCAGCTTCGTCACGCGTGCTCCTAGACGATACGTGCCTAAAGGAGTGAATGCGTTTGTTTTTTATTATATAACACTTATTATTTGTTATACAATAAAAACAGACATGTTTTGTGGTGATTTGTGTGTCTGTCTGGGTTGCAAGCTAAGATGTCACCTCAGATTTCACTCACAAAGGGCTGGTCCTTCTTTTATTGGAAATGCCCTCCTGGTCCCCAGTGCCACCAAGCTGGCTGTCCCCATGACTAAGTGGCCTCTCCAGAGCCTGTCCACTGTGTCTTGCTACGCCCCCATAGGTCAGCCCATGGTGCACTGCGCCCACCCAAATCTCACAAGTGCAACTACAATCCCACTGCCGCTGAGGGAGGGATCTTGAGTGGATCTCACGAGGACAAAACCACGTGTGTTTTCTATTTAGGGTTGCTAAATGGTGCAAAGGCTTCAGGGGGTTAAAGCGGATCCTGCTTTATGAGGGCCAGTCGTCCCCCCCCCCCCCCCCGGGCTTTAGCAAGCTGCAGCTCTGGTGAATAGCAGAATAACACCTTTTGGGTCTCTCTAGATGATTGGTAAATGTGTGTTCAGGCCACAGGTCGCTAAGTTCTTCGTGTGTAAATTCCGATAGTCACTGCTTTAGGCTTTGTCGGCTGTAAGTATTCATGTCTGGTGAATGAGTGTGGCGGTGTCCCCATAAACCTCGGTTTCAAATGAAGCCACAGGCTAGCACGGCTCCGTGGACTTTGGCTACGGACCATTACTGGCAAACCTATGACAAGGAGACTAGGAGATTCAATATGCAGAGTAATTATAAGGTGTGATTCTGATGGAAAAATTTGAAAAACTCATTAGTTTTCTTTTAAAAAATTTTACAAACACAGGGGTGTTTAAGACCACAGCGTCTCTAGCAGTCTGAGACTGCATCTGCACATGCTGTTCTCCACCCTGTCCTGGAATCAAGAGCTGTGTAAGCTTGGAGCACAGGCTGGTGTTGCCACACCGCTCACAAAATGCACAAGCAGACAGACGTTTAGAAAGCAGATGGCAAAGCTCAGCCGAGAGCGTTCGTCTTTATTCTGCAGAGTTCAGACGTGTTTCCTCACGAGACCTCAGCTGAGTCACTGAAACCACTACTCAGGACTATGGAGCATTTCTTCACCGATGAGAAGATGGCCTTGCGCGCAGGTCCGGGTGAACAGCATTCTCCGTCTCTAGCCCACGTTCCTACGGGCCACGATGTGCTCATTTCATTCCGCAACTTACCAGGAAGATGCAGCGTGGCCCTGAGCAGCACACGCGGCCACGAGGCCCACAGTGCGGCCACGAGGCCAGAGCTGCGTCAGCAGGTTCTGTTCCCCTCTCTTGACTGGCAGAGGCTTTCCTGTGATGTCAGAGTTGCTGTCTCTGGGACACGTACTGCTTTGGACTTCCTGAGGGGGTCAGCAGTGTTTGAAAACACATTTATGATCAATTCATTTTCCACCAAAATACTGGGATTTCTGAGATACCACAGAAGTGGGAAAATGCACAAGTGCTTTTCTAGGGCTTGCACAACCCACAGACAGAGCCTGGCCAGAGTTAGCAAATAAAAATGCAGGGGCCCTGGGGAACCCCAATGTGAAATACTTTTCCAGAGTTACCAGTACAGAATATTTTGGGTATGCACGATTACTTACTTCAAATCTTAGATAGAATATAATTATGTTAAAACTTTTGGTCTTTATCTGGAATTCAAGTTTACTTTGGCACGTTTATTTCCACTAGTGCATGTCTGCAGTACGTGCTTCCATTTCTTGGGTGGGGTTGGCCACGCACCTGACATGTGCTAACTGCTTTTTAAATCCTCTTTCCCGCCTCTCCCTGCCTCTCCTCCAACACCCCATGCATTTTGTTACTTTCATTTTATTTATTTCTCAATGTATTTGGTTGTTGCAGGGTCTCATTACACAGCT
Source organism: Myocastor coypus (assembly GCA_004027025.1). Lineage (NCBI taxonomy): Eukaryota > Metazoa > Chordata > Mammalia > Rodentia > Myocastoridae > Myocastor > Myocastor coypus. The sequence continues at coordinate 12,368 of PVJA010018326.1, read as the reverse complement.
CTGACTCATAGTGATCCTCCTGATTTCAGCCTCCTTAGCACTAGCATTACAGGCCTAGGCCACCACTCTTGGATTCCGTGACCAACTCAGCATGCCTGGGGGCGGGGCCGGTGTGACATGTGGAGTCGGGGATCAACTCCTCGCGTCACGTTAATTCTCAGTAGCACTTACTGCGTAACCTGGTTCTGTTTGAAAATCTTGGCCTGTGTGTATCACATACAGAATTTTATGTGTTTTATCTTCCATCAGATAGTTTCTGTTTCAATATTTAGTTACTTGATTCATATTGATTTTAGTGAGCACATGATAAGGGCCGTAGGTCTAGGATTCAGTCTTCTCAGGTGGCTTAGCCAGTTTTCCCAGCACCACGTATTGGACAGTCGATTTTTCCTCTGGTGTGTTTTCAGCCCCCTTGTCAGTAATCAGATAGTTGAGTGAGATTAGGCATCCTCTATCTCTGTTTTATTTTGTTTTGAGATGGTCTCATCATGTAGTTCAGGCTGACGTTGAACTCCTCATGTAGTTCTGACTGTCCTCAAACTTATGGTGAGCCTTCTGCTCCATCTCTCTGGGTGGTAAGATCACAGGTGTGTGCCCCTGAGCCTGGCATGAGTCCTCCATTTTGTGCCATTTGTCTACATGTTTGGTTTTGTGTCAATGTCTCGCTGATTTGGTCACTATATATCTTTTTTTTTTTTTGTCTTTTTGAGACAGGGTCTCACTATGCAGCTCAGGCTGGCCTTGAACTCATTTTTGTAGCCCAGGCTGGTCTTGAACTCACACTGATTCTTCTACCTCAGCCTCCCAAGTGCTGCAATTACAGGTGTGCGCCACCATGCCTGGCTTGGTCACTATATATCTTTGTAGTGTAATGTCAAGCCTGGGATTGTGTTGTTTCTTGCTTTACTTTTGTACCCAAGATTGCTTGTTATTCTGGGTTCCTTCTGGTTTCATATGAATTTTGTGATTATTTTCTTCTGTTCTATGAAGAATGGTATTGAGATTGCATTATATCTGTATATCAATATTGGAAATATGACTATTTTGACTGTATTGGGTCTCCCCATCCATTGACATATTTGTCTGCTTTCTGATATACCCTTTGATTTTCTTTTTCAGGTACTGTAGTTTTCATTATAGTTCTTTCACTTCTTTGAGTTTCATTCCTAAATATTTAATTTTTCTTGAGGCATAATAAATAGCATTGTTTTTATAATTTTTTTCTCAGTGAGCTCATAATTAGTGTACAGGAATTTTGTTTGTTGATTTCATATGTTGCTCAATCAGTGAATTTGTTTATTAATTCTAACAGTCTTTTGGTGGATTTTTTGGGTGTGCCCTGTAGAGCAGTGGTTCTCAACCTTTCTAATGCCACAGTACAGTTCCTCATGCTGCGGTGACCCCAAACCAAAAAATAATTTTGGTGGCTACTTCAAAACTGTAATTTTGCTACAGTTATGATTCAGAATGTAAATACCTGATATGCATTATGTATTCTCATTGCTACACATCAAACATAATTTAAACATAGTGATTAATCACAAAACAATATTTAATTATATGTTGAGAAATATTTATTACTAATTCCAATAAATAACATTTCACCATGGCATAGCACGGGTTTAAATATAAGTACAGTAATATAACGGTAAGCAACAGTGCAATATTTTGCAGCAGTATGCATCCATAACGGCGTGTGTTCCAGCTGAATAGCGCTGCTGCAGATGGTAGTGTGACTTCTCAGCCGCTAGAGCCACTGGAAATGTGTATTTTCCGATGGCTTTAGGCGACCCCTGTGTTTTGGTCGTTTGACCTCCGCCAGGATTACGACCCACAGGTTGAGGATCGCTGTTCTAGAGGATCATGAAATGTGGAAGTAATAAGAATTTGACTTCTTTTCATATCTATCTATCTATCTATCTATCTATCTATCTATCTATATCTGCTTTATTTCTTTTTCTTGTCTAATTGCTCTTGCTAATGCTTTGAGTACTATTTTGGTCAGAAGTAGTGATAGTGGACATCCTTAAATCTTATATCTGATATTAAAGCTTTCAGTTTTCCCCATTAAATGTTGTTGGCAGTAGGTTTGTTAGAAATTACTTTTATCAGGTTGAGGTAAGGTCTTTGCACTCTGGTCTTCTTCAGTGCTTTCATCAGGAGAGGATGCTGTACTGCATCCAAGACTCTTTCTGCATCGTGTGGTTTTGGTCCTGTTCCTGTGTGTGTGGTGTGTTGCATTTATTGATTTGTATAGGCTGAACCATCCTTGCATCCCTGGGAGGAATTTTACTTGGTAGTAATGTATGAGCTTTTCGACGATTCACTGCAGTTTGTCTGCCAATGTCTTGACTATTTTTTCAAAATAGTTTTATGTTCATTAAAGAAATTGATCTACAGTTTATTTATTTATTTATTTATTTATTTATTTATTTATTTATTTATTTATTGCTAGGTGCTACTCAGGGTTTTGGAATCAGTGCAATGCTAGCTTTCAGGAAGTAATTTAGGAGTTCTCCTTCCATTTCCATTTCACTGAAGCACTTGGACATTGGTGTTGGATTTTTCCTGAGGTTTTTTAATTTTAAGAAATATTTTATTTGTTTATTTGGTACAGGATCTCACAACATAGCTTGGGCTAATAGTGATCCTCCTGTACAGAGTCTCACTGTGCAGCTCAGGCTCATAGTGATTCTCTTGTTTGCATCCTCCCCAGTGCTGGGATTACAGACGTGTGCCACTATACCCGGACTCTTTGGCCAGTTCAGCACACTCCAGGGTTGGGGATGGTGCAGCATGCAGAGGTCCCTGTGCTTGTCAAAGCAGGCACTTAGATGAATTTCTTTCATTGTTTATTGTCCAGAAAAATGTTAACTCACCATTGAATTTTATTTATTGATTGACCGATTGATTGACTGATTTTTTTCTGCATGTAGGGAAAGGTCTACAGGGTGCTCATGGTCTCACTACATAGATTGGACTCGTAGTGATTCTCCTGTTTTCAGCCTCCCAAGTGCTGGGATTATAGGCATGCCCCACCATGCCCAGCTGCAATCACCACCTCAGCGTGCCTTGGGGGCTGGGCTGTCATGGCACACCAGGGACCCAACCCCAGCCACTGTGCTCATCATTGAATCTTACAGGTAGTTTTTCAGGGTACATCAATATGGGTTGGAAGTTCTTTTCTTTCAGGATCTGAAATACTGTACTCCAACTTCTTTTTTTTTTTTTTAGTACTGGATATTGAACTCAGGACCTTATACTTGCCAGGCAGGTGGTTATCCCACTGAGCCATCTTCTTTGCCCCCAACCTATTCTTGATTTTATTGCTTGCATTGAAAAATCTGCTGTGATTCCCATGGGCTTTCAGTTATAGTTGATCTGTTTCTTCTCTCTAATAGCTTTCAATATTTTGTTCTTGTACTGAATTTCTATGATCTTGATTATTATGTGTATGAGTTTTAATTAGGACTCTTTGGAATTCTATATGCTTCAAGTAATTCTATGCCATATTCTTTATTCTTGGGAAATTTTCTGCTACTACTGCAATGATTTTAGGTTTCATTTGTGTCAACTCCTGCTATTTCCTCGACACCTGTGAGTCTTATGCTGGTTTTCTTTGCATCATCTTGTGCCTGCTGAGCTGTTATTTCTTGGTTCCTTGCTAGTTCTCACATGTCTTTCATGTTGTGCTCATTAGCTTCACTTCTGTCTTCTAGATCCGAAAATCTCTTTTTAGTTTTGTTCAAACAGTTTTGCCATCTTAATTTCCTGGATATCTGTTTGAATCTGTTTCATGCATTCTAATTCTTTTCTGTATTATTTGCTCAATGTTTCCATCACTGTTCTATTTTTCTTTTTTTTAAACATATGTCTTTTTTAGATGTGTTGAGTGATTCTTTCATGATTCTTTCTTTCTTTCTTTCTTTCTTTCTTTCTTTCTTTCTTTCTTTCTTTCTTCCTTCCTTCCTTCCTTCCTTCCTTCCTTCCTTCCTTTCTTTCTTTCTTTCTTTCTTTCTTTCTTTCTTTCTTTCTTTCTTTCTTTCTTTCTTTCTTTCTTTTTTGACCTAAGAAATTTCTGAGTATATTTCTTCTGTAGCCTGATGGACTTGTTTTTTTACTTCAGTTGCTATCATTTCAGAAATTTCAGGTATTACTTCCAAATTTTCTGTCCTTTTCTTCTGGACTTCTTTTGGTTGGGCTGGAGAACTGAGATTGCCTCTTGCTCCTTCATTTTGGCATTTTTTTTGAAATAGTCGTTATTCTTTATTTTTTTTTCCTCTTATGTGTTTGGTTCAAGGTGTATGGTGTCTCACTATGTAGACTGGACTCACATTGATAATCCTGTTTTCAGTCTCCCCAGTAGCTGGGATAACAGGTATGCTCCACTATGTCCGGATTCTGGTGATTTCTTTGGAAATACAAAACTTTTCAAAGCATGACATTGAAGTTGTGGATTCTTCAAAGTATTTCCCATGGAGCATGGTTTTTGATGCCTCTAAGTGATTCCCTTCTACTCAATAACTTAGGAGGTGAATCTTTTTCATAACGTGTTTATGCCCTAATAAAAATGGGATAGATCTGCCAATGCTTGCATCTCAAACTGACGTTTAGAATTTCTACCTGGTTACAAAAAAGCTTTGCATAATTTGGGGACAATAAAAGAAAAAAAAGCAGCCATATGAACTAACAAGAAGTGTAAATGGAAAGGTGTTTCTGCCACTCCTACACGATGTGATATGATATGTTAGGCCTAAATATCTTCCTTGTGAAGAGTCTGAGGTTTTATTTTTATTATAACTGCTCATGAGAGCTACTCTAGAGCCCACATAGGAAGTCAGGGAACAAAATGAAAGCGACAGTGTTGGAAATGGAGAGGGGAAGAAATGTGAAAGCTAGACTAGAAGACAGCACAAGTTGAAAGGAGAAAGATCAAGATTCCTCCATGGTACCACCCTCGAGTGACATCATGGAGGACTGGACTACACTGAGGGGCTAGGGAGCACATAGAAAACGACATGTAAGGCAAAGACAGTGGATACATAAATACAGGACAGATGAGAGATAGACTGACAGACAGACACACAGATGTAGATGATGAAAGTTGATAGACTGACAGACAGACAGACTTGGATTCAAGAAAGCTCCGTGGAAAATGATTCCAAAATTGGTAGCTTTCAGGCTGAATTCACAAAAATATAACGAGGATAAAAATCAAGTCCAGGCAGTCTTTCAGGTTAGTCCAGTGATTAAAGCGCCTGCATGGGCAATCCCTGTCAGGCACAGGGTAGAGCAGTTAGATCCCCAACCCCACCCTTAAGGGAGCCTGAGCCAGCCAAATTAAAAAAAAAAAAAACCAAGTCCAGGTAGACAAATAAGTGGCATCACTTTACCTTTGGTATTTCCCACGTTCCCAGGCTTATGTTTCCAACAGTATCGAGTCTTTGGAAACTAGGTACACTTTGTGTTTCTCCACAATTTACAACCGTACACCACAATCCAAGCAATGAAGGCGTCTACTGGGGGGCCGGGAGGTAGCTCAGGGGATAAGTGCCTGCCTGGAGTCTATTGCGGCGAAAAACGGAAGTCATGGGAAAGCTATCAGGAATATTTGATGGCGATGGAAGTTCAGATGAGATCTCATAAACACGTTCCATGAATCAAGTTGTGCTGTGAGCCTTCCATGTTGTATCACAAATGGGCTTCCATGAGCAGTATCACAAAGCTGGTACCTTGCTCTGTTTAGCCATGGTTTCAAGTAGAAAGTCAGTCCTCACTTTGTTGATGTTTGACACCAGGGTGGGGATGGCATCAGAAGGGTACACATACTCCTGGGTACATGTGCTCCAGTGTGTCCAGGTCCCTGGCAGTCCCAGTGCTGAAGTGGTCTGAAGAGGCCTGAAGACGATGAGCAGCAGGGCTGGAAAGTCCCTGGGCAGTCAAGGTTCCTCCAGAAGCATTAGTATCCACAGGCAATGAGGGCATCAGCTGCGGAAAGGATCTGCTTTCCTTGTGATTGCTCTTCCTCTGGAGTCAAGGCTGCAGCCACCAGGGCTCATCCTGGAGTCCTTGACGTGCTTTCTCAGGCTTCAGGCTGCTCAGGGCACTGGGTTGTGGGTGGGCACCCCACTTTGGCATTTGTGAAGCTCTCAGTGATCACCTGGCTTCAGTAGTGTTGGCGTGGTGAGGTGTGGGTCAGTACAGTTCCCGCCACAGTGGGGGTGGGGGCAGGTTGGGACCCCTCAAGGCTCTCTTTACTGGTGAGGGAGACTGGCCAATGCTCAGCTAAGCTCTGTGCAGGTGGTGGGCACGGACCGGACTCGCGAGGACCTCAGAGCTTCCTGCGTCTGCCTAAGTTCTAGGATGGTGAGACCAGTTGCTAGCACAACAGCCATGCTGTGTGCTGGTGGCCCACAGGGGAGAGCTCACCAGGACCCCACTGCCACCTGGTGCCCACCTAAGTTCTCAGCTGGTGGGACCAGGCATAAGCACAACAGCCAAGCCTCTGCGCTGGTGGCCCCTGGGGCGCAGCTACTGAAGGCTTTGCAGAATTCAGCAGTGGATCCGTCCTGATGTGGGCTTTCTTAGTTGGTGGAGGTTTTCTCCCACTTGTCTTTCACTGGCTGTTGTTGAATTACTCAGGGTTTTCACATCCTCTCGAGTCAGTTTTGGTAATTCACATGTGTTGAAGAATCTCTCTGTCTTCAGAATTCTCCAATTTGTTGGTGTTCATGCTTCTGGAGTTATTAGTAATATAAGTGTGATTTTTATATTGTCCATTGAAATTTCACCTATTTTTTCTTTTTTTTTTTGTCCCCATTTCTACCGGGATTATTTTGGGTTTTGGGTTTGTTTTTTTTTTTTTTTTCTTTTCTTGGTTAGACTGCCTCAGGTTTTGTTTTTCTTGCTTTTCTTTTAATCATTGACTTTTTGTCTTTATTTTATTGATTTTTGCTGTGATCATTATAATTTACTTCCTTATATATTATATTATATAATTTACTTCCTTATATTGTTTTTGTTTTGCGGAAATGGGGATCAAACTCAGGACCTTGCACTTGCCAGGCCGGCACTTGTGCCCCTGAGCTATCTCCCCAGCCCCATTTGTACTCACTTTGAATTTGGATTCTTCCTGTTTTTCTAAGACGTTGAGGTGGGTGGCTGGGCAATTTACTTGGGCCGACTCTGTTTTTGTAATGGAAACATTCAAGATACAAACCTTTCTTTCAGGACTGCTTCCATTGGGTCCTGTAAGAATTGGCGTGCGGCACCGGCACTGTCGGCCAGCTCTAAGCACTGTCTTATTTCCTACTTGCTTTGTTTTGTGAGCTCTTGTTTATTTAAGAAGATGGTGTGCAATTTCCATACATTTGAATAATTTGTGTGTTTTCTTCTGTTATTGATTTCTAGTTTCATTATACTATGATCTGATATTATGCACAGCATAACTTCAATTTTTTACACATCTCAAGCATGCTTCACTAGCTAGTATGTGAGAACATATATTCTAATGTGAACAGAAAACTCTGTAGATATCTACTTAGCCCACTCATCTGAAGGTTTTATTCAACTTTGGTTTTAGGTTTTGCTGATTGTTTTTGTCTAGTTGACCTCACACATGTTATAGTGGGATACTAATGTCTTCCACTGTAATTGCATTTGGGCTTACCTAGTCTTTTATATCTAGTAGTACTTGTTTTAGAAAGTTGCACGTGCACATATGCTAACTTGTTGTCACTGCCTGTTGAGTTGTCCCTTGACCAGTTTGTGGTGTCCTTTGTTGTTGCTTTTGTTTGAAGCCCACTTTGTCTGAACATAGGATAGCTACAACTACTTTTGTTGTTCGAGTTCCTATTACAGGAGATATTGTTTCTCAACCTTGATTTTTAGTATGTAAGTTTCTCTTTGGGTTAAGTGTGCTTCACAAGAACTATTGAATGTATATATTGAATTGAATGCATATATCATTCAATTTTGTCTGTTGATGCATTTTTCCAGCATGTGTCTTTTGAGTGAGAATTGATACCGTTCACAGTGCACGCTATCATCAATAGATGCTGACTTATCCTTCTCTTCACCTTACTTTTGGCCCTCTTTTCCCTTCTCCTGAACTCTTCCTCTACCTTTATATTCATTTTATTTGTCCTTTCCTACTGTTTTGTTTATTTGGCCCAGTATGTTACTGTTTATATCTTCTGTGTTGTCAACGCATTATTGAGGTAACTGTCTTATTACATTTACTGATATCATTTCAAATAACTCAGGTGCGTGGCCCTTGGGTTCTCTTCTCTTGATATTCCAGGGATCAGCTCTGGGAGAGCTGGAAGCTTTGGCAGCGTTTTGCTGGGTTGGCTTTTTACATTTCCCTTTTTCATTTGTTTTTATGCTTAGGTTTGCAGGCTCGTTGTAGTGGAAAGCTTTGTTTCCAGCATGAAGACCTCTTTAGCTAGTGTCTACTTTTCTTTTTCCAGGATCTTTCGTGTGTCCCTAGGAAGGCAGCTAACTCTGTGTAGTGTTCACGTCTTTGCGTCTCTTTTGCTTATTAGGTCATGAGCGAGAATAGAAACTGCTTCTCCATTTCCTCAGTTCCTTGCACCTAGATGATTTGCAAAAAATTGCTTGAGAATGCCACTAAAGTGATGTGGAAGCTATTGTAAATTCCAGTATTTTACTTAAAGTTATTTCTTTTTTATGTAGCTGGGACAGGGTCTACAGGGTCTCACTATGTAGACTGGACTCGTAGTGATCCTCCTAAGTACTGGGATGATAGGCGTGTGCCACCACGCTCGGTCTCAGTCCCCATCAGAGTGTGGCCTGGGGGCGAGGCCGGCACTGCACCGCCCGCTGGGGATTGAACCCTGGCCGCCGCACCCTGCCTAAGGAGGTGCTTCAGTCCGCTGAGCTCTCTGGCCAGCCCTAAGTTTTCAACATGAAAGCACGTCCTTCTTAGTCATGTATGTATTTACATGTTCACGTCTATGCATGAGTGCCTTGTGTGCATTCTTATATAGAGGACATTTTGCAACCAGGTCTGGTTAAGCTCTTTCATGAATGTTTGAAATAGAGCTGCCTTTAGTTTCTGAGCAAAGATTTTTTGAAGAACACAGCTAAGGTCAGAGGGGACTGAAATAACAGATGCATGACTCTCTCTAATCCGAAGCTCTAAGGGAAGCAGGGAGGAAGGAGGGTGTGGGTGGTACAGCGCGCTGTCCTCTTTGCAGCTCATCTGTATTAGGGGCTGATTCAGACAAGCGCTTGTCACTAGGTCCTGTCGCGTGGCCCTGGCCCAGTGACAGCTATTGTTTCCTTGACATCTGCTAGTTTGACATGTGGCACTGGGCTTGTACACCTGCTACCTTGGATTTGAATGGACTGTGAGCTCTGCAGCATCATTGATTTAGTTCCTTGAAGCTGTCACCATATAATGCCTTCGACACCAGCAATTATCCATCAATATCATGTTTCATGTTGCAGTAGCTGTGTCTCTGCGTGTCACTGTTTCCAGTGGCAGAGGACAACAGATATTAAATTAGCTAGGGATTCCTTCATGCTCAGCTCTGTGATTACCAAAGAAGTTGACTTCACTGTAGTTTTTAATTATGAGAAACAGCTTAAGTAAAGTGTACGTAGGATGAGCATTGTGAACCTGAAGTTATTTTTGAGCTGTAACATTTTAAGAAAAATGAGATCATATATTAAATTACAAATTATAAGTATAAAGAACTTGGGAATACAAAAATATATCATGATTTAAATGATTTGATCTTAAAATAGGTTTCAAAATGCAATCCTAACTTCTGAACATATGCGTTATGCATTGTGAGTACAAACAGGGTTTCGGTTTTTGCCTTTGCCTGCCCTTGGGTTTCTTTCTCACCCTCGAACCCCGTCTCTCTCCTATCCTACAACCTAATGCGCTTCCTCTTCAGCTAACTCTTGGGACCCTGCCTAGGAAGTTCCATCATTGCTTCTGTTTCTCAGCAGTGTCTTCAGTACTAAGGATTATCTGCGGTTCTGAATGAAATTAATGACTCTGCACAAAATTGGGGTTCCCGTTGGGCGTGTCAGACTCACGAGGGTGGAACACTGCACGGGTCGGCTGCAGAGCACAGCTGTGCAGTCGGCCTTGCGTAGCCTACGCCAAGGAAGCCTGGGAGCGCGGGGCTCACATGACCCACCCGGGCTCGGGCCAGGGCGCCTGGACGATTTTCAAGCTGCGTGCATCTGGGTGTATGTGCAGTAGCTGGGAATCTTTTTCTATCTGGGTGAAAGAGGAGAGAAAAGCACTGCCAGTTCCGTAGATCCAGGCTTTTCTTTTCCTTCTTCTTGAATTTTTCAGAGGAGATTAGTATATTTCACAGCTTTTGAGCTTTCTCCCCTAGGGAGTACAGATTTAAGGGTGCTCCAGTTTGTCCTGCGGATTGTAAGGGCCTTTTTATCTCAGAGTCAAGGGGACAGCTACCTAGGGACTACAAGTTCCTAAAATGTAGGCACTGTGAATTTCTGTGACATTTTCTCTGCCTCGTTTATTTTCTGTCTACAAGTTATACATGCAAGACTGGAAGTGACTTTTCTGAGTGGCAACTTTGAAGCGTTGCTCTGGAGATGCATCGAGATTCTGTAGTAAACACACGCTTCTCATAAGCCTCGGTGGCGTGGATGGATCTGATCTCGGCCCACTGCGCACTTATCCTGCAGGTTGCTTTTTACTCAGTGTTTCATCCGTGAGGCACTCTTCACCTGCAGCAAGCATGGGTTTACCCGCACAGCTGAGGCCTCGGACGGCTGAGGCCAGGGACAGCTGAGGCCGCAGTCAGGCGAGTGCCCCTGGCGTCTCCAGTCTGCCCCTGTGCCGTTCTCTGGGAAGAATAACTGAGAAGCAGTGTATGCTAATGAGGAACTTCGCGGCACAGTGGAGGCGGGAAGGCCTGAGGAGGAGGAGGAGAGCTGCCATGTGCCTGGTGCAGGCAGGTACTCAGCAGGGGGTGCGAACCACTTTTCAACCCCACAGTTCTCCAAGAGTAACTGGGTGCATGCTTGAGATCTCAGAACTCTAGGAGGCTGAGACAAGAGGTTACAAGTTTGGGAAATACAGTGATTTAGTGAAACTATCTGTTGGCAGAAGGAGAGAAAGAAAGGGAGGGAGGGAGGGAGAGGGGGAGAGAGAGAGAGAGAGAAAGACAGACAGACAGACAGACAGACAGAGGATGCAGCTTCAGTGCACAGGCCCTGGACTGGACTCCTAGTCCTGGGAGCCTCTTTCAGTTAGGAGCTGACCTTGTGTGCAGAGGCCAGAGAGCGCTTGCTGCAGCGAACCTACTGGGCTGGATTTTCAGCCTCGCATTTCTGTACATGAGAAAACGCACTGTGTGAGGCTCAGCGTGGTCTAGGCTTTTGTCAACCCTTCTGTGCGGTAGTTCCTGCTTGCAGAGCTTAGAGACTGAGCACCCAGCTCAGGGGGCTGGCACGCCGACTCTCACACCCCTCCCCTCCTTGCCCACCCCCTCCACGGCTCGGTCTTCTCATTTGTGGACGTTCTCTCCCCGTTTCCCATTGCCTGCCTTTAACTTGCTCTGTGCGTTAGCTCTTGCATTAATTATGCTGCTTAGCGAAGACAGGCTGGGCGCGTAGCTCAGCGTGAAGGCCTCGGGCTCAGTCCCAGGCTACCCGCCTCGTGAGAATTAAGTGAGGGGGTTGCCAGTGCCTGCGTCACAGGGTTTCTAGAAGCAAGTGAGGAAGCCGTCAGCATTTCGCACGCGGCGGACGGCGTACGTGCAGCAGCGTGTAGCTTCCTGTTCTTTTTTTTTTTTTTTTTTTGTATTTTTGAGACAGGGTCTCACTATGCAGTTGAGGCTGGCCTTGAGCTCACTTTTGTAGCCCAGGCTGGTCTCGAACTTGCACCAATCCTCCTGCCTCAGCCTCCCGAGTGCTGGGATTACAGGCGTGAGCCACCACGCCCGGCACCTGTTCTTTACAGTATCGTAGCGCCACCATCTCTGATGGTGCCTACGTCCTGAGGAGGCCCGGCCGGCTTCTCATTTATGCGGTTGGGGCGCAGGCAGACAAAAGGGGGTGCCGCAGGAAGCTCAAGGCCAGCAAGCTCGGCGGGTCCGGCGGCAGCAGCGCCGTGTGAGGAGCCTGCGACTTGCCCAATCAGGTCTGCTCCTTGCTGTGGGGAGCCGGCACCATATAACCCTCAGAATAATAGGGCCTAGTTGCGCAGAGCAGGTGGACGAGGCCTGCTGTTCGCTCGAAGCCTGAGCTAAATTTACCCCTCCCATCGAGCTGGCCAAGATGGCGGCCACATCCTGCTTCCGCAAACCTTGTAGTCCCGCCTGCTATGATGTAAACTCGTGCTTAAGAGATTA
>PVJA010018325.1:0-40142 GCA_004027025.1 Myocastor coypus | reverse complement strand
CTCCAGTCCCCTCCTCCTCTTCTCTCCCCTCCCCTCCCCTCCCCTCCTCTCTTTCTGTTTGGTTTTTGTGACAGCGTTTCACTGGATAATCCAGGCTGCTCTTGAATTTTCAGCAGTTCTCCTGCCTCAGCCTCCCAAGTGTTGGAGTTATAGGGTGAACCTCTACCTCTGCCTACCTTGTTGTTTTTGTTAAACTATGTCCATAGTTTTGTGTATAGTTTTTTTACAAAAGTTTTGTGAAATTGCCCTATTGAATTATCTGTCATATTTCATCTACCAGGACCATGAATGATACACGATGACAGATGGGCATGATGGCACAGCTTGGCATGGTGGCACCTGCCTATAATCCTAGCATTCATGAGCTGAGGCAGGAAGAGCTCCATGAGGTCAAGACGGCCTGAACTACATTGATCTACATAGCAAGACTCTGTCTAAAAACACCAGAATAACAAGTAACGACAGTTTCCCTGGAGTTTAACTTGCCAATTTTAAATTCTTTTCAGTTTTAATATTGTTTCAACCATTATATACTTTTCCATAAAGAAAATTAGTAGTAGCAGTCTTGTTTCATCTTTAACTTTTCTGTGCCCTTTATGCAATACCTTAAGGAAAGGCAGTAGTCATTGCTCTGTAATTTACTTTAGCTTCTACTTCAATGCCACAGAGTTACACATCCGTACAGAACCCCTACTAAATAGCAGCTTAAAATAGCTGTGTCTTTGAGACATTTATGGTATTTCTGTGCTTATTTGCAGTATCTTAAATTTCATCCTCAAAGTACCTTCATATCACTTCTGGTGCAGATTTACCTTTTATTTTCTTTTCTCTTTTGATGCATGTGGTTGTTGCAAGATCTCACTGCACCGCTCTCACTGGTGGTGATCCTTAATTGTTTTGTGACAGGGTCTAGCAATGCAGTTCAAACTGGCCTCGAACTCACTGTGCAGAGCAGGCTGGCCTCAAACTCCCCGGGATCCTCCCACATTGGCCTCACTAGGGTTGAAATGACAGGAGTGTGTCACCACAGCTCACTTCAAACTGATCTTTGTACTTACTCTCTCAGTTATTTTTACTTAGTACTGAATCATCCCAGCAATAAATATAGACTAAAAAATTACAGACTTCTTTAAAGAAAATTTCTTTAAAAGTTAGATTACTTGCTGGGCATGATGGCTCATGCCTGTAATCCCAGCACTTGGGAGGCCAAGGCAGGAGGATCAGTGCGAGTTCGAGACCAGCCTGGACTACAAAAGTGAGCTCAACTGCATAGTGAGACCCTGTCTCAAAAAGAGCAAAAAAAAAAAAAAAAGTTAGATTACTTGGTTGGAGCAAATGTACTTAATGATGAAATAGTAAGTACTGTCTTCCTGAGGTTAAAAATGAGACAGAGGTGCCCAGGTACTATCACCATTTTCATTTTGTTATTTTATTGGCAGTTATAGCTACTACAGTAAGACAAAATGGAAAATTTCAGGATTGGAAAGTCAGAAAAGTAATTCTTTGCAAACATCATGATTATACGAAGAGTATTTTTAAAAATTTGTTGAATTGCTAAGTGATCAAAAAGGTTCTTTCCTACAAAGTAGGAAATAATATAAATAAAATATATAAAAATGATACATCTGGGGCCAGCAAGATGGCTCAGTGGTCTAAAGCGCCTTCTTAGGTAGCCGCAGGGACTTCAGTTTGATCCCTGGCACCACATGCTGTGCCAGCCCCACCCCCAGGGCAGGTTGAGCCAGCCATAATAAAAAAGATAAAACAAATTAAAAAAAAAAAAATGATACATCTTAAATATATTTAGTATCAATACCTTAATATTTTAAGGTATTGTTTTTTTTAAAACAGTAGAATATTTAACCATGCCTAGGAATAAGTCTAATGAAAAAAGTCTTTAAAATGATGTAAATTTTTCTCCTTTTGATTTTTGTTATCAGAATGGTAATGCGGTCCTGGATCCCACAACAGCTGGTGATTTGTTGTATTTGCTTTCCTTTTTTCTCTCTTTCTCTTCCTCACCATCACAGTGAACTCATTTTCTGCAGAATGCAGTGCTTTTATTAGCATTGGCATTTCAACATAGTGTGTTTGACAACAAAATATGGTTTCTGATTTGGATTGTCTTGGCCCTTGAGACCCCTATTCTATAGAACCCTAGCATTCAACCCTTAAGCGAGTAGGGGTCTAGCTAAGCAGTGCAGCACTTCCCTAGCATGCTTAAAACCCTGAATTCAATCCGCAGCAAAAATGACAAAAAAATCAACTAAGTGTGCAACCCAAATAAATATCCACACAAAGACTTGCTATGTGAATGTTCATAACATTATCTTTCAGTTTAGACAATAGCCACTTTTGAAATCCTAATGAAAAATCAGTCAGATCGTTACTACCATAACTCAGATAAAATATTGATTGTAAACTAAATTTTCACCTGGTATAAAAATATCCTATAGCTGATTTTCTATTCATAATGTTATCATCAGCTGAGGAATTTTTTTTCCTCTATTAGGATTAAATCACAGTGCTGGTTTTCAGTTCTTAGTGTTGGAGCCCTTTTTCTGATTTCCTAATAATTGAAGCCAGTACCGTACATACCAGCAGCTCTCTGGAACTCTTAGCAGTCAAAGCCAGCAGCTGCCAATAATTTTCCATTGCTTTTTTTTTTTTAATCTTTTATTTACTTATTTGATATTGGGTCTCACTACACAGCTTAGGCTCGTAGTGGTCCTCCTGTCTCAGCCTTCCCAGTGCTGGCATTACAGGCATGCGCCACCACACTCAGTTTCAGTGCCTGCCAGGAGCACCCGGAGTTCGGGGCTGGCACAGCATGCAGTACTGGGGTCTAACCTGGTCCTTGCACTTGCCAGGCAGGCAGTTAACCTGCCAAGCTATCTCCCCAGCCCCACAATTTTCCATTGCTTTTCATCAGTCTCTGGTTGGCACCTGCCCTCAGTATAACCAGCCCTGCCTGCTGGTCCCTTTTAGCATGAGCAGCCTTTAGTGTTACCAGCTCTTGGCATAACCAACTTAGCTTACTGTACTAGAGGTAGAGATCGTAAAAAGGCAAAATACACTAACCAAAAGAGGCATTATTAAATCTATGCTTCAGCACAAAAGGAAGCAGTTCATAGACTGTTCTGATAAGCTGTCAGATAAGGAAGGCTGCTTATGTGGACAAAGAGGAGTTACACAAGTGTAGTTTCCTGCCAGCTAACAGCAGAGTTTTGCTTGGTCATGGACAAGGGGAAGAGCCCTCATAGACCAGATTGGGAATGCGTGCAGTGGTGTGTAGCAGTGGGGTCATCCAGAGTGGCTGTAAGATGGCGCTGTTTGGGAGGGACCTGTGGCACAGCTGGTTATAATCAAATCAAAAGCCTGCAGGTGGCCTCTAGGTGTTTGGGGCCTCTGAAGTTATCAGAAATGGAAGAAAACTTCTCAGAGTACCTCTAAGAGTACATCGGGTTAAGTCCTTCTCTATTTGAATAAAAGTAGAAACCTGAATTATAGTGGACTGTCTGGTTGTTGCAACCTTAACCCAGTAACCAACAGTGGAAGAAGATACAGCTGAAGAACAGGATTCAGGGTTGTCAAGATAGTGATCTAAATGCCTGCCTGGGAAGTACAAGGACTTGGGTTTGATTCCTGGTACAACATGCTGAGCTGGCCCCACACCATGCCAGCCACCAAAACCGAGCATGGTGACACATGCCTGTAGTCAAGCACTGAGAAAGCTGAGACAGTAGGATCACTACAAGTCCGAGCTGTATAATGAGACCCTGTACCAAGTAAATAAATATTAAAAAAAAAAAAAAAAAAAAAAAAAAACAGGACACAGGGTACTGGGACATTTGTCAAGTAACTAAAACAAAAGTACAAAATGTGTTGGTTAGCGGTTGACCAAGCAAGAGTGAACTATAGCACCAGCTCTTCACAGTGGCCAGCCATCCCAGTTTGCTTAGAACTCTCCCAGTTTTAGAATTGAAAGGCCCACATCTTGGGAAACTGGAATATCAGTTACTGTAGCAGTTTGATTATCTTTGTGCCCCCACCCCAGCCCTTGGCTCACCAACTCAAAAGGGGAGGAGGACTTAAATAATATGGAAAAATGCCAGCAGGAGTGATATTTTGCTCCCCAGCAATAGCTGATGTCTCAACCAAGAGAAGGAAAAAAAAAACTTTAAATTGTTTAAGAGGTGTTTTTGGAGGATAGTTAAATCGCTTTTCAAATTGTGATGATTGTATAACTCTGTTAAAAACCACTTACTTGAACACTTGAAGTAGTTCAGTTGTATTGAATTGATATGTCAGTAAAGTTGTTTTTAACACTATGTGAGAAAGTTTTGGTTAGGTTAGGCTGAAATGTTTTAATACTTGAAGGAGACCAGGCTGACATACCTCAGGCAGTAGAAGGGATTTGACATAGATGGAATGTTTGAAGACACCAGTGGAAGCAAAATATTACTTCTCCAGTTTGCATCTCCACATCTCCACAAACTGGCTAAAGTACTTTGAGTGGATTTTGTTCCCTACAAATGAGTTCTAATGAAAATGTCCAGAGGATATTCATTTCATTCATACGCAGGCAGGTGCTGAATTTTAACTCTGGAGAAAATGATAAATGGGTATATTTGAATCCTATTCCTCTGGTGCCTAATTCTTAAAAAGAAAGCCATATCAGCAATATGCCACTGTTCTACACTGGCAGTGTATTAGAAAACACTGTATAAAATACATGGCTAGGGGCCAGGGAGATAGCTTAGTAGATTAAGTACTTGCCTAGCAAGCACAAGGTCCTGAGTTCAATCCTGGTACCACCCCCCCAAAAACAAATAAAATATATGGTTATATTATTATTATTATTATTATTATTTTATGGTTATATTATTGAGATCCTACAAGAAACATTTTTTTCACAAGTCTTGTCTGAGACTTAGGTAGACTCTTCTAAATAGTTGTTTTGCTTATATTTTATATATGTGGGCTTACATTATTTAGAAAAGCCCAACTTTTTCTTTTTGTGTGCCTTTCCTTTCTAAAGCTCCCCCCTGAGGAAGCAGTGTTTTTTTGGTGGGATTATCAGTCACGTGGCTTCACTTGCCTTGCCCATGGGAAAGGACACATTACCCACGCTAGCCAGTCAGAATGACTCTTCTGTACACATTTGTTGGTCCAGAGATGGGAACACAACAGAGCCAGTTAAGAGTCCTACTAAAGGTTATTTTCTGGAGCTGTCAGATTTTTTTCTTCCAGTTGGCCACAGAACAAGCCATATCCGGAATTTTTGCGACCATCTTTAAAAACTAGTAAAAACTTCCTTGAAAGTTGAGCCAACAGGCCAGGAAGATAGTTCAGTGGCATAGCACCTGCCTGGTAAGCAGGAGGTCCTGAGTTTGATTTCTGGTACAAAAAAAAAAAAAATCTAATTTAAGCTGAACGTGATGGCACATGCCTGTAGTCTCAGCACTTGGGAGGCTGAGGCAGGAGGATCATTGCGAATTCCAAATCACTATAGACTAGAAAGTAAGCCCAAGGTCAGCCTGAACTGCATAGTGAAACTGTGTCTCAAAAAGAGGAGAAAGTTAAACTAACACTATGTATTACAACAAATACTATGAAATTCATATTACTTTATTAAGTGAAAATCTTGTACCTTTTTGTTTTAATTCTAATTTGTACGTTTTTTTTAAAAGTTCTTTTTAAAAGAAGAAAGTTAATGCAACATACAGCAAACACCCAGAGGACATTGAGTCTCTATAGCTATTTTTAAAGCAAGATGCATGCATGGACTATTAAGTGAGCCTATATGTTTCCTTTTTTGGTTTTTTTTTTTATACCAGTTTGATTTGAATCCCTGTCACTTGAAATCTGAAGAGGCCTGATTACTGATTGTTTCACTCTGTTTATTTTTTTCTGAATTTAGGACAGGGTCTACAGGGACTCACTATACAGATCAGACTCCTAGTGATGCTCCTGAGTGCTGGGATTACAGGTGTGCACCCCTACACCCAGTCTCAGTCACTCAGTGTGCCCATGGCACTCCAGGGATCAAGCCAGGCCACTATGTCTACCTAAGCAGGCGCTTTAGTCCACTGAGCTATCAGGCCAGCCCCTTTACTCTTTCTATTGACAGGAAGCTCGATCATGTTAACAGAATCATAGGGAGTAAATCTTGTATAATTGGCTTATGCCTTCTTTCAACTTTTTTTCTTCATATTTTATGTATTTTTGGAAGCCACTTTAAATCTTTTTATAGTTAAAGATCTTTATTCTGAACTAGAATAAATTTAAAAGTTTCTTTCTAGTAGACATTTACCAGTTTCTGAAAAAAATCATCTCTCCCTTGTTTTTCCTACTCTGATTTGTGTTGTAGAAATCATTCTAACATTTAGCTTGTACTGTAAGGAGGGCTGCCTTTAGCCACTGCTTTAGGTGTGAGCCTGATTCTAGGGTAACATTCTTCTAGCAAGGAATTGTTTCAGGAATTTGTACCATTGATATGCAAGTTGATGGACTGGGAAGATAGCTCAGTGGCTTATGTGCCTGCCTGGCAAGTGCAAGGTCCTGAGTTTGATCCATGGCACACAGAAAAAGAAAAAGATATGCAAGTTGATGTTTGCAGGTGGGTTCTACTGGAAGACTTGAAAATAACCCATTCTCTTACTTGATTTTGTAGTATATAGGTATAAGCATTGAAACTATTGGGATCATCTCACACATCTGTTTAGAGAACAAAACTGACAACAAAAGAGAGGAAAACCGAGAGAGAGAGAGAGAGAGAGAGAGAGAGAGAGAGAGAGAGAGAGAGAGAGAGAGAGAGAGAGAAAGAGAAAAAGGAGGGAAGGAGGGAGGGAGGGAGTAGAGCAGACTCCCTGAAGTAAATTCTGAGAACTGCACTAACTGGATTTTGGTTACCTAAGTCAGTAAGTATTTTCATTCAAGGCACTTTTGTTATGGCATAATTATTATAAAGGTGCTAATTGGTGTATGAGTCAGTTGTCTTTCCAGCAGGTTCAGTGCTTTCTTAGTAAACTCGCTTAATAAGGTTAAGAACTTTCAAAGCTCTGCACAATATGGAATATGAGTTGCAAGAGATAACCTATCTTTTAAAAAACAAATTCTAGTGTTTTGGCTTGACTGAGTTCAAAGGTTTCCAAACCTCTTTACAGCTTGCTTAAGCCATCCACTGCAATCAGCTTCTTAGAATAATGCACTTTATACCTTGATACTGTTCAGAAACTGTTTCTGTGAAGATAGGAATCCTATAACTAAGTTATCCTACTTAGTTACCTTTCAGTTCATTCTCAAGGATCTGCTCACATGCTGCTGGCCCTTCCCTTCTTTATAGACCAAAGAGGAACAGAATCTCTTCATGAGTAAATGATACAATATAATTTGCTTCTCATTTCACACATCATAGTTATAAGACTAGCATGTTTTCTTATTTAGGCCAGTATTGTACTTCCTCCTCTAGCGTATAACCTCTGTAATAAAAGAATTTTAATTTTACAGATTTTCAGGTATCCTTTAAATTGTAAGCCTTTTCTGTTTTTCCAAATTATCAATTATGTGATTCTTCATAGATGTCCCAAATGAGTAAAATGCTAAGTGCTGATAAAAGCGCTCCCAAAATTTCTACATGCATGGGTGGACATATGTAAACATAAGAACAAATATATATTTTAGTCCTGGCAAGGGACTTGTCTGGCAGATTTTCTTGGGCTTAATTAATTTTACCATGTTCATGTTCATTTTTAGCCATTTTCATGATACTGTCTAATAATAGTCCAACTTATGCCTGTAATACCAACCCTAGGGAGGCTGAAGCAAGAGGAGCATTGTGACTTTGAAGCCTGTCTGAGCTACACAGTAAGTTCAAGGCCAGCCTGAACTCTAGCAAGGAAACAACCTGATAGTATGATGCTGAACATGCTGATGAGATAAAGACCAGCATAAGTCAAGGCAGTGGTTTTCCTTAATACAGTAAACTCAGCAGCAGTTGCTTTGATCAGCAGGATAGTTTTGTGGGAACTAATTACAGCATTCAAATCTTACATGTAAGCACATTGTCTTCAGTCTTCTAGTTATTTATTTTTTTTCCCCAGAACCAGGGATCGAATGCAGGATCTTGCACTTGCCAGGCAGGCACTTGTGCCCCTGAGCTATCTACCCAGCCCCTTAGTTCATGTCAGAGCAAGCACTATTAATGATTTCTTATAGAGTTGATGGTAAGCAAGTACCATGTAGTCCCTCTTGCTGGGAGGTCAAGATGAGAGGATCACCTGAGCCCAGGAGTTTCATCCCAAGTTAGCCTGATCAGTGTTTAAACCCTGTCTCCTGAAATATTTTTGCTCGTAGAACATTTTAATTTACTGGTACTTCATTGCTAATAAAACTGCATTTTTTCATGTGATAATTTGTTTATATTGCTTCTACTTTTGTTTCTAATTTTTATTAAACATATTTGTACTATATAGTGATTACATTTCTCCTGGGCAGTTGGTACATGTTCATAGCAGATCCTAATTCTTTTTCTGTTGCCTTCCACACCTCCCCCGCCCCCATCTCCATCTCGTGATCCCCTTCATATTTGAGCAAGATCGAGCCACCTGTTTCTTATCATCTTTTATTTTATTGCTTTTTATGTTTTGGGTTTCTCATATAAAAGAATCCATGAGATATTTAAATGTGTGCATGATTTATTTCACTTCATATGATCTCTAGGGACTTTCGTTTCCCTAAAAATAACAAGCTTATCCTTCTTTATGGCAGAGTTTATAATCCATTTTGTGTAGATAACCACACTTTCTTTTCCCATTCATCTGTGGATAGGACTATAGACCACTTCCAAGATTCAGCTACTACGAATTATGTTGCTAGAACCATGGGTATGAACATTTCCCTATAAAATGATATCTGTAACTTTAGGGAAGAGACCCAGAAGGACAATAGCTAGGACGAATAGAATTTTTGGTTTTAGGATTTTGAGGACTCTTCATACTGATTTCTGCAGTGCTTATAGGACTTTATATTCCCATGAACAATATAAGTGGTTTCCTTTTTTCCCTGGACCCTCACCAGCATTTATAATTATTTGATTATTTGATGATGGCCATTCTTTCTGAAGTGCACTGGAATCTCAATACTACTTTAATTTCAATTTCTGTACTAGCCAGTGAAGTTAAACATTTCTTCCTGTATTGACTAATCCTTTGTATTTCTGAGAAATACTAATCATTTAAGTTCCCCATTTGTTTTTATTTTGGAGGACCTATTTTTTGAGTTGTTTACGCATTCTAGATATGAGTCTTTTAAGTATGTGGAATACTTGACAAAATATTTTTTTCATTCAGTAGGTTGTCTCTCCATGCTTTTAGTTCTTTCCTTTGTTATGTAGAAGCATTTTAATTTGATAAAGATTCCATTTGTTGATTCTTGGTGCTGTTTTCTGTGGAGCCAGCATTCTGTTTAGAAAGTCCTTACCTACACCTGTGACTTAAAGAGTTTTGTCTATTTTACTTTCAACAGATTGTCTCTGTTTTACTTTTTTAAAATTTTATTTATTTATTTATTTATTTATTTATTTATTTATTTTGCCTTTTTGAGACAGGGTCTCACTATGCAGTTCAGGTTGACCTTGAGCTCACTTTTGTAGCCCAGGCTGGTCTTGAACTCGCACCAATCCTCCTGCCTCAGCCTCCCAAGTGCTGGGATTACAGGCGTGTGCCACCACACCCGGCTGTCTCTGTTTTAACATTTAGCTTTTTGATCTATTTTGATTTTAATTTAGTACATAGTGAGATATACAGTCTAGACTTACTCTTCTTCATATGCATATTCAATTTTTCCAGGACCATTTATTAAAGATGCTGTATTTCTTCCAATGCATGTTTTTGAGTCCTTTGTTAGAGATTATAAATAGTTGAGCATGTTGGGTTGTTAAGAGTTGTTGTTAGGATTAGAGTTTCTGCTTCTTTTGTGCCACTACCATGCTGTTTTAATCACAGTAGCTTTATAAACGCAACTTAAAGTCCAGAATTACGATCTCTCCCACTTTGCTGTGGTTACCAAAGATGGCTTTTGTTATTCCTGGTCTCATCTGATTGATTGTGAACTGTAGGATTATTTTTTTACTATTTTGTGTAGAATACTGTTGGTATT
The DNA here is from genome assembly GCA_004027025.1 of Myocastor coypus. NCBI lineage: Eukaryota > Metazoa > Chordata > Mammalia > Rodentia > Myocastoridae > Myocastor > Myocastor coypus. The sequence continues at coordinate 29,981 of PVJA010018325.1, read as the reverse complement.
TTGATTGGGAGTGGATTAAATCCATATAACAGATGTGTGACCATTTTGACTGGACTGGTTCTGCCTATCAAGGAACAGAGGATAACTTTCCATTTACTGATGTTATCTTTAAAACTCCTTTTTTAGCGTGTTGTAATTTTCATTGTAGAGCTCTTTACATGTCTTGGGTAAGTTGATTCCTAAGTATTTTATTTTTTTCTTGATGCTGTTGTAAACAGTGTTGTTTCTCTACAACTCTCCCGGCCCCCAACTTGCTTGCCAGCAAAAACAATACAGAGGACTCAGCTCTCAGTAGAGAACTCAGCTGAGCTCCTGAGGCTATCTATCATCAGCAAATAGAGGGAAGGAAATAAGATGAAAAATTTTACAAGCCCCGGGGACATCTGGAGACGAGCAAAAGTTTACAGGGGACTCTTTGAAGGACTCTACAGCGAATAGACTTTGCCCACTGAGATGCAAGAGTGCCAGAAAAGTTGAACCACAGATGTTCACTGGGATATTCCTTCCATATGTCCCCTGCCTTCTCTCCATCCCTATAAAAGACACACTTCTTTTTGTTCCGGATGGTGTTACCTCACTTGACCTAAACCCAGGCACAATAAATTCCATGCCATTTTATCTTTACACAAGCCTGGTGGTCCCTGCTATTTTCTTGCCTCCTCCCCATGTGTTGCAGTTGTTGTATGTCCTATTGTTCTGTCAGGTCCTCCCTGGGGCGTGGAGATCTACTTCTCTGTCTTTTTTTCCCACCCCCAGGTTGCTATTTTCTAGCAGAGATCTGGGATAGTCTGAGTTGTTCCTTGTGACTCCATTTTCCTGGAAACCTTCTCCCTCAATTTTGAAATTTAGTTTTGCAGGATACAGCAATTTGGGTTTGAAGTTGTTTTCTTTTAGAGTTTGAAACACTTCAAGTACTTCTAGTTGGTAAGGATTGTGAAGTATGCTATAATTCTAATGTGTTTACCTTAATAGGTGATATGTTGCTTTTCTCTAAAAGCTTTTAAGATGTCCGTCCTTGTGTTAGGCTTCTGGGATTTTGACTATGATGTGTTGTGGAAAGATTCTTTTCTACTCATAACTATTTTCTATCATGACTGTATATATGTTAAAATTCTTTCCCATATTTGGAAAGTTGAAAATTAAATGGATCAAAAATATAACTGTTAATCCCCAGTCCCACATGCCGTGCTGGCCCCACCCCCAGGGCACACTGAGCTGGCAACAGAGTCCAGGCCTGGTGGCGCGCGCCTGTAATCCCAGTGCTGAGGAGGCTGAAAACAAGAGGATCACTACAAGTCTGAGTTGTGTAGTGAGACCCTGTTCCAAATTCATTAAAAAATGAATATATATATATATATATATATATATATATATATAATCATAAACTGCTGAAAGAATAGTTAAAACTCTCGAAAAAACATTACTCTTGAAGATAGGCCTAGAGATGTAGGTAAAGATGAAAAACAAAATCCTCTCCTTGAAGTCATGTCGGTTTTCCAGTTTTGTCCTCCTGAGTGCTGAATTTGTAGCCATGTACCACCATACTGGGATTCTATTATTTTCTGACATGCTAATTATATACTTTATGACATAATATGAAGACCTGTATAAGTTATTTTTTACTGAACTGCCATCTTGAGTCCCCACCTGTGTGCACCTAGTCTCAGTTGGCCCACTTGAGACACCCCTGAGCTCCAGCCCTAGTCCCCCATGCTGCCCAGTATCCACTCCAGCAAGATGAAGGAAACTATCATGAGCCAGGAAAAACTCGGCAAACTGCAGGCACAAGTGTGCGTTGGTGGGAAAGTAACTGCTCCCATACAGAAGGTGCTCATACAACAGCCACAGCAGATGATAAAAATCTTTAGTTCTCATTAAAGAAGTTAGGGGTAAATAGTATCTCAGGTATTGAAGAGGTGAATATGTTTATAAACCAGGGAACAGTGATCTACTTCAATAACCCAAAAGTTCAGGCATCTCTGGCAGCAAACACTTTCACCATCACAGGCCATGCTGAGATGAAACAGCTAACAAAAAGGCTCCCCGGCATCTTGAACTAGCTTGCTGCAGACAGTCTGACTAGCCTAAGGAGACTGGCTAAAGCTCTGCCGAAACAATCTGTGGATGGAAAAGCACCGCTTGTTACTGGAGAGGAGGATGAGGATGAGGTTCCAGATCTTGTGGAGAATTTTGATGAGGCTTCTAAGAATGAGGCAAACTGAACTAAGTCAGCTTCTGAAAAAAGATAATAAAACTTGGAAGAAATTACTGGGAGCTGCTATTTTATATTATGACTGCTTTTTAAAATTTTTTGTTCATGGAGCTGATAAAATCTAGATCTTCTAATGTTTTTTAAGCCCAAGCCCTTAGACATTGCAGCCCTTTTCAGTTTTTGCTTACATAAAATTCATTCTTTGCAGCCAAGTAAGCTGGAGAAGCCTAGGAATAAAGTTCGAAACAGATTAATTTTAAAAATTATTTTGTACTGTATTTTCTTGTTAAAAAAAAGTATGGACTAGTACATTCTATTTGTAATATATCATCAAAAGTTAAAAGATTAAAAAAAAAAAAAAGGTTAAAAGATTATAGGTCTGGCCAAATTGCTCAGTGGATTAAAGTGCCTGCAAGCAGGTGCAGAGGCCAGCCCTGCCCAGGGCATGCTGAGGTGGCAGTTGAGACTGGGCAGTGTGGTGTGTGATCCCAGCTGTTGGGAGGCTATAAACAAGCAGGATCACTATAGTCCAGTGTAGTAGTGGGGTCCTAAACATCCTGGAGATCCTTCCCTAAAATCAAAGAGAAAATAAATAAATAAATAAATAGATAAATATATATATATATATATATATATATATATATATATATATATATATGCATATATGTATGACTATGCTTTGAATCCATTACGAATGTGATTCTGTTTTGGGGTTTTTTGTGTACTCTTAAAAATGAAAACAAACTTTTAATACTTGTGTTTTATAGACTTTTAAGTATAATTCAGGGATCTTATTCATTATTTAAATTTGTTCTTTGCAGAGATTTCTGGAAAAATGGAGTGGTAAGTCATAGCAACTCACCTGAGATTTGGAATCCAGGCTCTGGAGTATACCAACCTGGGGAAGCAAAGAAGGAGGAAGGATTCCTGGGACCCAGAAAGGCTCTGAAGGGAAAGTTGGAACCCATAGAGAAAGTGAAAAGACAGGTCTCCTGGTGAAGAAAGGCAGTTTTCCCCGGCTCCTGGCTTGTCACAGGAGAGGAGGATCAAATCAACAGAGACACAGTGAGGACATGTGGTTGCAAAAGCCTCCAGGGAGAAACACAAGAGAGAATGAAGTAGTGGATGCTGAGAACTACAGTAGCTGGCAGGTGACTCCAGTCCAAGCAACTTCTGTGTCTCCTGGAGAGGATGCTTGGTTGGCTTCTGTGTTAGAGAGGGTCAACTCGCAGCTGTGAATTGGCTTCATCTCAGGACTCCCAGTGTTGAAAATTTCCAGTGACTAGGTGAGGGACAAACGTGGAAGATAGGGTCAGGAAGAGAGTGGTCAGGTCAGCAAGACCCCCAAAATATTGTAGGCTGAATGAGTGAAGACCCAGCCCCATCACCAGAGCCAAGCTCAGCCTGAACTTCAGTGGATTTGAAGTTTGCTGGATTATCTAGCCTACATCTGGGCTCTGTCTCATTTCTCTACCAGCAATACAGAGTCACTCCCTAAACTGGACACTACTACAAAACTGTAGACCCTAGACAACCTGGAGCATGAAATTACCAAGAGATTTTTCTTTGTCTCTGTTATTTGGTTGTCTGGTTTTTCTTTGCTATTTGGGTTAATTCATGAGTATGAACATTAGTTTTGTCTGTTCTTGTTTTTGTTTTTTTCTTTCCTTTACTTCACCACTTTCTTGAGGCTTGAGTTAACTTCCTTTGTCCTTCAATTTTGCTTCTAATTTCTTCTTTTGTTTACCTAATTTTTACTACAATTCTTTAAAAAAAAAAAATTCCTCCTCTTAGGGTACAATTGATACAGTGGGTGAATATTTACAGTATATAATTGTGTGATTTGTCTAAAATCTTATGTAACTATAAATCTTGTTACATAAATATAAATCATGCATCTATGGCTAAAATTGGCAAATTAACATTAACGGTTTGTTATTTTTTAGTCTGTGCTTCATGATGTTATCACTGATTATACTACTTTAGCTAAAGTGATACACTTTGATCTTCCATATATGTCAATACCTAGACTATCTGGGAGTCATAAACAATACTATAATCCACTACCAAAGAGCCAGGTGCAAGTCCAGATAGGTAGCAAGCCATCATCCCTAATAAATTGGGATAGACTCAAAAACCAAAGCCTGCTGTACCCAGAATACATTTCTGAAAAGTAGTAATTTCTTAAAGAAGTCTCAATATTAGTAATAAAGCTGCCTACCACAAGCAGTTTGCAAGTCTCTCACAGAAAATGAAAAATAAATAAATGAAAAAGCATTTATTGGGGACTAGGCTATGAAACTCAGGTATGGGAAAGAAAACTAAACTGGCACCACTTTGTGTTCTAGTTCCATTTTAAAGCTTAAGTTACTGTTTCCTTAAGTTTGCTTTTTTTTTTTTTTTTTTTTTTTAAATTAGTATACAAATTACACAAATCAGACTAATAGTGATCCTCCCAAGTGCTGGGATTATAGGCACGTGGCACCATGCCCAGTCTCAATCCCTGTGGGGTGGAGCCAGCAGGGCACTCGGGGATCTAACTCTGGTCCCTGCGTCTGCCTAAGCAGGCACTTTAGTCTGCTGAGCTGTCTGGCTGGCCCTTAAGTTTGCTGCTTGTAAATGTCCTAGTTACTTAATGTATTATCAGCTCCAACTTTGTCATAAGACCACTTATTCTCTATGTAAAAGGTCAGATGTCTTCATTCCTTTGTCACAAGCTAAGCCCATGCTTTGCAGAATTTGTGTAGCTGCACTAAATCATTCCAGCAGCACTACCCCAGACCCAGAATAGTTAGTACTGTATAACTATTCTTCCCTCCTGATCTTTAGGGTCTGTGCTTGATCATGTACTGAGTACAAAACCACTGTCAGCTCCCAACAAACTTGGTTGCCTCTGCCTATGGCTTTCATGGTTGACTCAAATAAGCACATTTACCACAGCAAGCTCTCACAGTCTCAAGGTCTGCATACCTCCTGCATATGGGTGGCATGCTGATAGCCTAACTCTCCTAAAGCAAGATAGCATTTACTGAGTTGTCAAAACAGGCATCTGGGTATAAAAAAAAAAGCCTGGTTCCTCATTAACTTACTCCCTATATATCCAGTCTCTATAGTGGCTGTTCTATGAAATGCACGATACCCTCCTCCTCCACTTCTTGGTGGCTAATAAAAGTGGGACAGTTCCACTAGAAACAGGTCTGCTGGTCCCCTTACACTTTGAAAATTACCTTTTGTCTGTATTCTTTGTGGCACAGACCTGTAATCCCAGCCCTGGGGAGGCTGATGCAGGAGGATTGCTGAGTCCAACCTGCATAACAAGACCCTGTACCTCATTTTTTTTTTTTTTTTTTTTTTTTTTTTTTTTTTTTTGCAGGACTGAGGTTCAAACTCATGACCTTGAACTTGCCAGGCAGGCACTTGTGCCTCAGAGCTATCTCCCCAACCCCTAAAATAAATATTTTTTAAAAATCAAAAAATAACAGAGTTGAGCAAATAGACTTGGTAGATATCTATGAAGTGTTCTACTCCACATCAGATACATGCTCTTCTCAGTCCATAGGACTCACTGGGAACTACAAATTAACAATGACTCATTTTGCATACTTCTCTAAGAGATAAATAGATGATTTGGATTATCAGTATCACCCTTTTGATACTTTCTGTTAACTCTTTTAGGATGGGCCATCCTTTCCTACCCACTAGGACTAAACTAAGACCACTAAGATTAAAAATACTCCAGAGCAGACCCTTCTTAGCATAAGATCACCTCCACCTTCTTGAGTCATCCCAAGATTACCCGTTATCCACCAAGTGATTAACCTTGAATCTTCTGCTAGCCCCTCCTATCGTCACATACACCCAGTAAATAGTGACTGGCTTCAAGTCTTTGTCTCTGCCCCTCCTGAGACATTGAACTCCCAGCTCCCCTTTATGTATTTTACTAAATTTGTCTCTTTTTCTTATTTCACCCTTTCACAATACCCCTTATACAAGTAGTTGGGGATCTTGGCCAGGTTCCACATAACTTGCATATTGTGTCTGGATGTCTCCCAAAGCCTCGTGCAGCCATGGAGGTTAAGCTTTTCAAAGGCAGTTTGTTAAGCCTGTAGCTCCTGTCTTCATGCCCTTACTTCAGGAAACAGTTCCAGCATTTCCAGCTCAAATCAGAAGCGTGCCAGGATCCTCAGTTTGAAAACATCCTCCAGTAAGAGGAGGGCATTGGGATGCTGTGTGTGCTACACCTGCCCTGGGACTTGTAGCCTGCATACAATGTAAAGGAAGAGAAAAGGATTGCTCCTCCGCTTTTGCTCCTGTTGCTCCTGCTCTCTTCTGCCACCATGAACAGTTGCTCTGTAGCTGCATGGCTCTTCCTTGGAGCCAGCAGATTATAGATAAACCTCTACCAACTGTGAGCTAAATAAGCCTTTCCTTCCTTAATTTTGAGCATCAGGTATTTTGTCTCTACAATGAGAGAAAAGTAGCCAAGATAGGATGCTCCAAAAGGAACCACATACTAGTTCATAGAATAAATGCAAAGGAATTGAAGTTATCCTGTGTATATTATCAGACCATAGTGCAGTGAAGTTGAAAATCAGTGATAAAAGAAACTACAAGGTCTACATAAGCACATGAGGTTAAATAACCCCATCTGGTATAGCCAATGGGTCACAGATGAAATTAATGAAGAAATTAGTGCTACAGATAAATACCAATGCCTTATTTATGGCTATTTTCAATATATTATTTCTGCCTATCGAAGAACATGTGATATTTTTATTTTCAGATATCATCTTTAATCTCCTTTGCAGTTCAAGCTAGCCTTGAACTCACTTTTTGTAGCCAAAAACGTAAGAATTTAATCTGCACAAAGATAAAATGTAAAATTCTAGAAGACATAAGTGTGGACAATTAGTTTATGAAGAAAATTCTGATCATACAGGAAATATTACAAGGAATCAACAACTGAGATCATATCAAATTAAAAAGCTTCTTCACATCAAAGATGACCAACAGAATGAAACAACCCACATAATGGGAAAAAAATGTTAGCAGCTACTCCTTAGACAAAAGACTAGTACCTAGAATATGTAAAGAACACAACAAAATCAGATCCCCCTAAATTTAAAATCCAATAAAAAATGAGTGTCTGAAATTAAAAGGCATTTTGTAGATGAACCACAAACAGTAAATAAATGAATGAAAACATCCTCAACATTACTGTTCATTCAAGAACTGCAGGGTCTGCGGAGATAGCTCCACAAGTTAAGCACCTGCCTGGCAAGCATGAGGACCCAAGTTTAATCCCTGGTACTGCATTCCGTGCCAGTCTCAGAGCCCTGGGTGTGCTGAACCGGACACAGAAACTGGGTGGGGCGGCACACACCTGTAATCCCAGCGCTGGACAGGCTGACACAGGAAGATCATTATGAGTCCAAGCTATGTACTAAGTAAATGATTTAAAAAAATAAAAAGGAATGCAAATTAAAACACTAAAATTCCATTTCACTCTAAAAAGAATGATTATCATTAATCAACCAATTAAAAAAAACAATGAAAAAGAAAGAAATCAGCCAATAACATGCTGAGGAGGCTGTTGGGAGAAGGGTGAGACTTACAACCATGGTTGAGTTCAGTGCAGAGATTCCTTTGAAAACCAGAACTAAATGTTCCATTTTATCCAGCTATCCCCTTTGTTATCTTACCAAAAGAGTTAAAAGCATCATACTATGGTGATACATGCATATCCATGTTTATAGCAGTGCAGTTTGTAATAGCTAAATCTTGGAAACAGCTCAGATGCCCATCAGTGGATGGATGGTTAAGAAAAATGTGGTATTGATATATAATAGAGTACTAAAGGAGGATAAATTTGAATAATTTGTATTTGTAGGAAGGTAGATGCAGCTTGAGACTATAATCTTAAGTGAAATACATCAGACACTTCAGTTTGCATATTGTATTGTTTCTCTGTATGAGAGTCCCAAAGTGTCAGTCTGGGTCATAATGGAGGCTAGATAGGAAGAATGTGTTCAAATGGGAAGGATAACAAGGGACAGGGCAAGAGAAGGAAAGGAAAGGAAAAAGGAATAAGAGAATGGAAGAGAAAAAGGAAGCAGAGCTTCTATTAATTGGAAACAGCAGTAATGTTAAAGGTTCCCTTTAACATTAAAGGGAGGGGAAAAAAAGAATTGAGGTGTGTTATGTACAGGCCCAAATTTCCTATGATGAATGTGACCGATATGACAAATATATACTGAAAAAATATTTAAAAAGAAAGAAAATATAAATTAGTTTTAATTATCTATACATCCTTTCTGGTCTCTGAATTTGGGACTAGTACTGGGAATTACACTGAGAACCTTCCATATATTCCACTCTACTACTGAGCTCCATCCCCAACCCATGACCCCTGAATACACTAGCAAGACACTTTTGTTTTTTAAATGTTCAGATTAACTTTGGTGGGAGAATTGTGAAGTAATTATTTTATTATTTCTTAGTTATAATTTTTGTTTTTCTATAAGTCCACAAATTACTAGGCCCAGTTCTTTCAAAATATGAGGGAAGAAACAATCCTTTTGTTACTACCACTTAAATCTAGGTATCTATCTTACGGTGTTACACAAGAAAGACAATCTGACATCAGCCTTTCTCTAATCATTAACCAAAAATAGGCAAGTCTTTCATTATCTTAAACATTAAACCTCTGTAACTTTAAGTGATCTGAACAACTTTAATTACTTAATAACTTATTTGATAACTTATTAATCAAAATTTCCTTGCTAAACAGGAATGACATAGCATGTTTTGTTCTCCTGAGTCATTGAGATTAAACATTTGCTTCTACTGAATCTTTGTAATCAAGTACAGTCATGCATTACTTAACAACAGACATGTCTGAGAAATGAGTCATTAGGAAATTTCTACGTGCAGACGTCATAGAGTATTGAAAGCAGCTGTGCCAGGATGCAATGAACTCTTAAGAGACTACCATCATTACAGACGCCACCATTTGGAAACGTCATCACGCTGTGCAGGGTACGACTGGATAGTATATGCACCTTGAGTCATTAAGAAAAAAATTTTGGATGCCACTAAGAGATTTTGAAGAAATTTTACTCCTTTATATCTTGTAGTCTTGCTAGTAAAGGTCGTAATTATGAATGATAACATTTAAAAAATTCACAGAACAATCCTTCTGATACAATAAGAGCAATCCTGAAAATTTGCATGAGTTATTATTATATTTAGAGCACATCTTTAGTGCCATGTCACACTATTTTTATTTTTTGTGTACATTTTCTACTCACTGTGTCATAAAAATCTTATATATCTTCTAGTTGAACTTTCTTCCCAAAGCAGATATCCTTTTTCCTATATCTCATCAGAGATTGGAGGGAATCTGTTTATTTTTCTGCCACAGATATGGAACATCATCCTTCATCAATCGTGGGGTATAGAACAATTTTCTTAATCTTTCTGAACCTCAGTTTCCTAGTTGGTAATTCAGAAGGCAAGTGTCTACCTCATGGAATTATTTGGAAGAGTAAATTATTTGGAAGAGTAAATGTAAAGTGCCTAATATAAAAATAAATTATTTAAGAAAACCACAGTGGTATTGACCTATAATAGATATCCATCAAATGCAAGTTCTCTTGGGGCCCAGAGGGATAGCTCAGTGGTCTAAAGCGCCTGCTTGGGAAAGCTTGGGCGGCTTCAGGGACCGCGGTTCGATCCCTGGCACCACATGCTGCGCCAGCCCTGCCCTTGGGGTGGGCTGAGCCGGCCATGAAAATGAGTGAATAAACAAAAGGTTCTGAAAAAAAACAAGAAAAAATAAATAAATAAATAAAATAAAAAAAAATAAATGCAAGTTCTCTTAATGCCTGTAAATCCTTAGAAAAATGTTGAAGGAGTTGGAGCTACTGCAGAACCTCTTACAGTATCAGTCGATGTTTCCTAGGTTAGAGTAATATAGGAGGCCACCAACTGACACGGGGAAAAATTGTAAGTCCCAAACTATTAAATGTCCAGTGTGGTGAGTTTTATCCCTCAAAATTAAAGAATGAAGTTTGAGGAATGATGGAGGTTAACAGGAAAAAAATGTAGTGTGAGTGAGCCAGCTCCGACCTGAGAGAGACAGAAAATGGGTCGCCGCTGGATGCAGGGAGTGTTTTCCCCAAAACGAAAGATGAGTACAAAACTGCCAGGTGAATACAATGTGGGACAAAAAAATTATGATCAACCAATACAGTTATGCAGATGATATTGATCCAGTGGAGAAGCAAGTCATGTAGCAAGCATGCAGGGAAAGCGCAAGGACCTGTTTTGGAAGGATGGATCAAGAAGAGGTTCTGATCCCTTACCCACACGACTGGTGCCTATTAGAATATCAGCAGTTATTATTTATCCCTTCAGGAGGTATGTAGATATAGTCATGCCGTCTTTCTCTTGGGGCCTGTCCTTCAGCCAATCTCCTTTCAGCCACCATTGTAGTTTGTTTTTATTTTCGGTACTGACTCCTTTGAAAGCCTATCCCTGCCTGACTGGCTGCCCATGGATGGCATTTCTACCTAACTTAGTGCTTTATAATAATATTCTGTTGATTTCTTTAAATACATATTTTAACTGCCTCGGGATTCATATAAATATGTTCTGATCCAATTCACATTTCTTGAACTACATAGAAATTACAATAGATCTTTTCAAGTGCCTTTTGTATTTCAAGAGACAAAATAGCAGCTGTTAATTTAATAATCACATAAAAAGAACTAACTTAGGTTCTATGCCTTGTTCTTGCTGTAGTAATTCTATTCCTAGTGATCATAATTTGAAAGCCCAAACCATTCTTTAATAAACTTCCATAGATTTTTGTGATAGTTGTCATCAGACTTTCTTATCCATGATTCTTGGCATCTTCTTATACTTTTCTCTAAAAAATATTTTGTCGGATTCTGCTTTTCCCCCTTTCTGTTTTTTCAGACTAGATTGTTATCAGCCACTGAGGTTCAGAGTTTCAAGTTAGTTTACTTGTTACTGATTAAAGCAAAGAAAGCCTTTCATCTTTATAAAAAACAAAAATAATTTATTTAAAGATAGTTCCAATGAGATGGAGGGTCCTTTGGCTCAAATCACCAGTTACCATGTACATGTGTGTGTTGCCTTGTGTGGTGCCACTTTAAGCTGTGCTTTTAGAACAAGGAAGAGTAGGGGAGGGAATAGAAGGAGGTGACAGACTTGTTCAGGCTTGTTTCATCCTCTCCTGGCCCCTGTCCTCCCCTTCCTTTGCTTACAGGGAAAAAATTAGGCCTTATCAAGTGGTGCTACATTTACATATTTACTCATTTGGGCTGAGAAGGGGGCAGGGATAGCTATTTATGCTTCAGCCAGAGGAACTTCGGAGACAGCAGTCATTTTTGAGACAGAGCCTCCCTAAGTAATTCAGGCTAGACTTGAATTCACTATGTAGGCAGTAGCCCAGGCTAACCTTGAACTCTTGGCAATCCTCCTAGTACAAGTGGCACAACTGGGGCTGGAAAAACTCTCTCTGAGTACACCTGAATTTGGACAACACCGTAGGTCCAATACTTGTTCCATTTGTTCTGAGAGAAGTAAAAATTACAAAGACCCATGAAATCTCTAAAGCACCAGGCCAGAGTGTTATATCTCCATAGCTTGACCTTCAGTAACCCTTCCCCCCACTCAAAAAGGTTCAACATGTGGGCTGCAGCTGATGCATGTAATGTAATCAGAGCAAATTGTGAGACAGATGCACATGTTGAAAGGCACTGAGATTGTTGTAGGCAGCTGAATTAGATAAAAATATTATAGGCAGTCAGACAGGGCCAGGCCCTCAAGGAGACAAGATGGAAGAAAGGTGACTTTACAGCTTTACAAGTGACAAGAAGCTCCCAGCTCTGGGTCAGACCTCAAGACAAAAGAAGAAACAAATGTAGGCACATACTTCCCTAGGAATATGCATCATGGATTGACATTCTAAACAGTTATCAATCACCTTAAAAGAGCCTAAATGAGTCAGTAACCCAACCCCCAACAGGAAAGACCCTGTTCCAAATTCATGCCCACTTTCTACGACTAACTTCCCCACTGAGTATTGGATTGAATCAATTTTACCTAAGCAATGGTGCTTAAGACCTCATTGGTTGACCATAGCTTTGTCCCACCTCATGCCCACCTAAGCGAGTTTCCATGATTTCCACCTTAGACCCATCCCACCGCAATGGTTTTGCACTATAAAAGTCCCTGGAAGAGACATCTTCCTGGGGATACCCACTTGGAAGCCCCCTTCTGTCCCTCTCTTGGACAGGAGCTTTCTTTCCCTCAATAAATATGTTCTGCTCATTACCTCTGTTTGTTCCTAAAATTCATTCTTTGGTTTTATAGAACATGAACTCATCCCAGGTACTTTTCAGGTTGGGGATTGGTGTTCCCTATATCATTTGGAGGTTCCCTATTGGAGGTCATCCACCCCAGATCAGTTTTTTCTTCCTGCATCAAGCTGGCTTAGCACTCTGTCCGTCTTATGCAGAGACCCAGTGAGAGGCATCCAAGCTAGAAGGCATATCTTTTAAAATCTAGACGCCATTTTTTATCCGTGTGCTTTTATTTTCCTGTCATTCCTATACTACTTTTATGTTCATGCCACATTCTTGTTTCTGCTCATGTGGACTTCGCATGAGCACACCTTCCCATCATCTTCAGTAAATATAGCTACTTTTACAGTTGGCTGTGTGGGTGAAATTCTTTGGTTTTCATACACAAAACCCTGGAATCTATGTTAGATCCACCATGCAGTACCATTTGATATGCTAGCTGGGAGGGCATCCTAGGCCCAGACTCCTTGTCTAGAAAATGGGTTGTGGCCATGGGGAGAGATTCAAAGATTCAAAAGAAAATGACACTACTGCCCACACAAGCCCAGATGCTTCAGTCTGCTGTGGATTCCAGCTTTAGCAGGGAATATTGTGATGTTATCCAAACATGGTTACAGACCACAGGATACCCTGTAAGCTGGGGAGGAATTGACCCAGGGTGAGGCTCTACAAGGCATCCCTAAGCTGGAATAAATCAGCTAATCGATGTAGTATATTCAGTCTCAAGTAATCGTTACAAAGTAAAAGACAAACAGAGATGAGAAAGAAAAGGCTAAAGCCATGGTGCTAAGTGGAACTTCTATAATCCAGAGTGATGGAAACAAACCAGAGTGCTTCAAGTGCAAGAGGCTGGGGCCCTGGGGGCCCTGTAAGTCTCCCAGAGGAGGGATGAGATCATCCAGCCCCATGGTGGCCATATAGAAATGCTTAGACTGTGAATGATGGTGTCTGAAGAGGTCTGCACGCCCCCCAAAATCCTCATCCTCCCAGCATTGCTTTTAGTATTCTGTCTCTTCTGGTTCCAAATGAATTTGAGGAAAGTTTTCTCTAGCTCTGTAAGGTTTCTAATGGTATATTAATTGAGATTGCATTTAATGTGTATCATAATTTTGGGAGTGTGTGGCCATTTTCACAATATTGGTTCTGCTTATCCAGGAACATGGAATTTTTCCATTTTCTCAAATCCTGTTCAGTCTCTTTTCTCAGCATACCATAGTTTTCACTGTACAAATCTTTTATGTCCTTTGTGAGATTGATTACTCAATATTTCATTTTTTTTAGATATGATTGTGAAAGGTGTGGTTTCCCTACTTTCTGTCTGTGTGTTCATTGTTTGTATACAGCAATAGTACTGATTTTTGGGTGTTGGCTTTGTGTCTTGCCCCATTGCTGAATTTAGTGACTGAATCTACAAGACTCTTGGTGGATTTTTTGAGTCCTCTATGTAGAGTATCATGTCATCTGTAAATAATGATAATTTCACTTCTTTTCCAATCCCTATTCCTTTTATTTGTCTCTCTTGTCTAACTGCTTTGGTTAATGTTTAGGATATTGAGTAGGAGTGGAGACAGTGGAAATTCTTTTCTTGCTCCTGATTTTAAAATGAACACCAGGCTGGCCAGATAGCTCAGCAGATTGAAGTGCCTGCTTAGATAAATGCAGGGCCTGGGGTTTCTATTTAGGCCCACTGTGCCAGCCCTGCCTGCAGGGCATGCTGAGATAGCAAATATGATTGGGTGTGGTGGCATGCACCTGTAATCCCAGTACTTTGGAGGCTGAAAAACAGGAAGGATCACTACAAGTCCAATCTGTGTAGTGAGACCCTATAGTCCCTGTACTAAGTACATAAAGTGAAAAAAGAATGTTAAAGTCAATTCCTTCAGTTTTTGCCCATTTAATATGATGTGGGTTGTTGGTCTCTCATACATGACTTTCATCATGCTGAGATACAGACCATCTATTCAATTCTCTGTAGGGTTTTTATCATGAGTGAGTGTTGAACTTTGTCAAAAGTTTTTTCTGCATCTATTGAGATGATCATGTGGTTTTTGTTCTTGATTCTATTGATGTGGTGTATTACATTTATGGACTCGCATATGTTGAATAATTCCTGCATTCCTGGAATGAATCCCGCTTGGTCATGATGTATAATTTTTTTTGATGATTTGCTGCATTCTGTTTGCTGGTATTTTATTGAGGATTTTTGCATCTATATTCATTAGAGAACTTGGCCTGTAGTTCTCTTTTTTAGTTGGATCTTTCTCTGATTTTGAAATCAGAGTATATTTGCCTCCAGGAATGAGTTTGAGAGAATTATTTGCCTTTCAATTTCTTTGAAGAGTTTAAAGGCCAGTGAGATAGCTCAGGGGCGCAAGTGCCTGCCTGGAAAATGTCCTGAATTTGATCCCCAGTTCCAGAAAAAAACAAAACAAACAAAAAAACAAAAACAAAAAAAAAGACAACTCTTCATTGAGATGTTTGAGAAAGCTGACATTAAATCTTCTCTTAATTTCTTGTAGAATTCTGCTGTGAAACCACCAGGACCTGGGCTTTTTTTTTATTGGTAGTTTTTTTTTAAATTACATTTTCAATTTGGTTTCTCACTTAAGGGTTATTCAGCGTTTTTATATCTTCTTGACTCAGCTTTGGTATTTCATATGTATCTAGGAAACTGTCGATTTCCTTTGTGTTTTCCATCCTGCAAGAGTAAAGATTTTGGAAGAAGGCATTGATGATCTTCTGAACTTCTCTAGGGTCTGCAGTGATTTCACCCATTGCATTCTTTATTGCATGAATTTGGGTTTTTCTTTATTTTTTTGATGAAGTTGGCTGGGGGTTTATCAATTTTATTTGTTCTTTCAAAGAACCAACTCTTTCATTCATCTGTTCTTTGTACTGTCTTCTTCATCTCCATTGTATTAATTTCTGCTCTAGTCTTTATAATTTCCTGCCTGCTTTGGTCTTTGTACTTGACTTGCTGTTCTTTTTCTAGGAACTTGAGGTACAGCGTGAGATCATTTATTTGGGCTTATTCTATTTTCCTGATATATGAATTTACTGCTATAAAATTTCCTCTTAAGACTGCTTTAGGGCCAGCAAAATAGCTCAGCATTCTAAAGCACTTGCTTAGGCAACCACAGGGACTGTGGTTTAATCCCCAGCACCACATGCTGTGCCAGCCCCACCCCTGGGGCAGGCTGAGCTGGACATAAGTAAATAAATAAATATATAATTAAAAAATTAACTGCTTTAATTGCATCCCACAGGTTTTGGTAAGTTATATCTGCATATTTTGGGGGGGGGGCAGGATCAGGATTTAAACTCATGGCCTTGCACTTGCCAGGCAGGGCCACAGAGCCATTTCCCTGGCTCCAATATATCTGTATTTTTGTTGGTTTGTAAATATTATTTAATTCCTTATTTAATTTGATATGTGACCATTTATTGTTCAGGAAAGTGTTATTTAATTTTTGTGTGTTTATAGATTTTTTTTGTGATTTTCTTTTAAGTTTCTTTACACTATGGTTAGATAATATACACAGTGTCATGGTTTATATCTAGGTATCCCCTCAAAGCCTCATACAGTCATGGGTGGCTTCTATAGTTTGTGATTAATTCATGATCCAATGCTTAGATTATGGGTGTGAGTACTACACAATGTATGGGAATACAATATATGGAAGGGATAGAGGCTTCCTAGTTTCCTTTGATCTTTGATGTTTTCTACCAGCAAGAACTGCTGCCCTCTTCCATGTTCCACTGTGCCTTGGGGCCAACTGAATATGGACTGAAGCCTCTCCAAGCTGTGAGCTAAGAAAACCTTTCCTCTCTTAACTTCGGGTATCAAGTGTTTTGTCCCAGCAACAAGAGAAACATGGGATTTCAGTTCCTTTGCATTTACATCGGCATGTTCTATGCACTAGTATATAGTCTATTTTGGAGAATATTCCATGTGTAGCTGAGAATAATGTGTATCTGACGTTGTTGGCTAGGGCACTCTTCAAAGGTCTATGGTATCCATTTCCTCACTAGTTTGGTTTAGTTCTGTTATTCCTTTGCTGATTTTTTTCCTAGTTATCTATCTCTTTGTGATAGTTAAAATCCCCCATTACAGGGGAAAAGCTGAGGTCTTTTACTCTCAGATCTAATACAAGACAAGGATGTCGTCTATCACTACTCCTATTCAATATAGTTCTGGAATCATTAGCTACAGCCATTAGACAAGAGAGAGAAATAAAAGGAATGAGAATAGTTAAAGAAGTTAAGCTATCATTATTTGCAGATGACATGATACTCAACTTGGAAGGCCCAAAAAAACTCCACCAAAAAGCTACTAAAATTAATGCACAAATTCAGAAGCATGACATGGTATAAAGTCAATACCCAAAAGTCAGTAGCATTTCCCTACACAGATAACAAACATACACACAAGAAATTAGAGAAACAATACCTTTTCCAATAGCACTGAAGAAAATAAAATATTTAGGAATTAGTCTAAAGAAGTAAAAGATCTGTTCGGTGAAAACTATAGTACTCTGAAAAAGGAGATCATAGAGGATTTCAGAAAATAGAAAAATATTCCCTGCTCCTAGTTACGAAGAACCAATACAGTGAAGATGGCCATACTCCCCTAATTGTTATACAGATTTAATGCAATCTCTATTAAAATACCACCAACATACCTCATCGACCTAGAGAGATCATTCCTAAAATTTATTTGGACCCAGAAAAGACCTAGAATAGCAAAGACAATCCTGGGCAACGAAGATAAGACATGAGGCATTACAATTCCCGACTTAAAATCATACTACAAAGCTACTGTGATAAATTCAGCTTTTGGCCAAAAAAAAAAAAAAAAAAGACTTGAGGATCTATGACTAGATTAGAAGATACAGAAGCAAATACAAATACACTCAGCCATCTTTTTTTAAAGCCACCTTATTTTTGACAAAGAGGCCAAGCATGTTTACTGGAAGAAAGATAGCCTCTTTAACAAATGGTGCTAGAAATACTG
The DNA here is from genome assembly GCA_004027025.1 of Myocastor coypus. Lineage (NCBI taxonomy): Eukaryota > Metazoa > Chordata > Mammalia > Rodentia > Myocastoridae > Myocastor > Myocastor coypus. The sequence continues at coordinate 12,361 of PVJA010018325.1, read as the reverse complement.
GCTCTCTGCATGCCGAAAACTAAAACTTGACCCAGGTCTATCACCATGCACTAAATTAAGTTCAAAATGGATTAAAGATATAAATATTAAAACAGAAACACTAAATCTCCTGGAATAAAAAGTAGGAAATCTCAAAGACATTGGGGTAGGCAAACAGTTCCTAGGCAAAAATCAAAATGCACATGTACCACTTGATAGAATTGACAACTGGGACCTCTTCTTTTTGAGAAGTTTTTGTACATCAAAAGAAATTGCCATCAGAGTCAAAAAACCCACAAATTTTGAAAATATTTTAACTAATAAGTATTCAGACAAAGGTCTTCTATCTAGAACTTATAAAAACTAAAAACATTAGGGCCCCCAAATCTAAAGACCTAATCCAGAAATGGGCATCTGAGATGAATACACACTTCTTAGAGGAAGAAATACGAGAAGCTAATAAATACATGAGAAAACGCTTCACATCACTCGCCATCTGTGAAATGCAAATTAGAACAGTAGTTAGACACCATCTCACCTCAGAAAGAATGGCTACCATAAAGAAACAACCAATAACAAATGTTGGAGAGGTTGTGGAGAAAAAGGAACACTTCTCCACCGCTGGTGGGAATGCAGACTGGTGCAACCTTTATGAAGAGCAGTGTGGAGACTCCTTAAAAAACCAGGGCTGGAAATCGCATTCAGTCCAGCTATCTCTTCACTGGGAATTTTCCCAAAAGAACTGAAAGTCTCATATCATAGTGAAGTTTTTTTTTTTTCTTGTTTCAGAACGTTTGTTTGTTTGTTTGTTTATTTTTATGGCCCGCTCAGCCTGCCCTGAGGGCAGGGCTGGCGCAGCATGTGCTGCCCGGGATTGAACCGTGGTCCCTGAAGCCGCCTAAGCTTTCCTAAGCAGGTGCTTTAGATCACTGAGCCATCCTGCGGGGCCCCTCATAGTGAAGTTTGTGCACCTATGTTTATAGAAGCACAATTTGTGATAGCCCAATCTGGGAAGCAACCAAAATGCTCATCACATGAATGGTTGAAAAAGATGTGGTGTTTCAATGGAATATTACTCAGCTATAAATAATGATAAACTCAAAGCCTCATAAATAAGTGGAAGTATCTTGAACATATAGTCATAAGTGAAATAAACCAGACCTACATGTGTAAATATCATTATAGTCTCCCTAGTGTACGAACTCAAAAGAAGAAATAAAACTGGAAAGGCATAACACAGCTGAATGGAAATCAAGAACTTAGGGATTAAACAACAAAGAGGCAGCAAGCAGAAAAGTTAGGCAACATGGCAGGGGCAAAAACATGCACTTACATACACAGGATGATTTAGATGGTGATCCTAAGAGTCTTCAACAGGTTTTTGTAACTAGCAGTTAATTAGAATTCTCACCCTGACTAACTATATATGCTAATATAGGTGAAGTAAGCAACTACACTGAGGAGAGCAATGTGTAATACTAAAACCATGCTTGGAATGCCTGTCATTTTGGTCTTTTAGATGTGTGCGGCTTCTAACGTCATATCAATTATTGCTGTACTCTCTCAATGATATGTATGTTTGTTTTTTTAAAAATATATGTTTGTTTTAAATAAAAGAATAAGAGACAAGGAAAAATGCCATAGGATTGACCTGCTACAGTTTTGTACATGGTTAGATATCTAAATTTCTGTGTAAAAATGTGTAATTGTTTTTTATCACATTCCATAACGATTTACTATAATAACAATGATTGATGGAAAATACCGGTTCCACGTTAAGTCTAAGGTGTTTGATATTCAGAAAGACAGTGATGTTAAGCTCAAGTGCCCATGTTATAGGGTAATAGTATCACTAAGCTTCTCTTCTAGAGGGTTAACAACTTAAGTTTGCAGACCAAAAAATTAGAGAAAAAGAAGGGCTAGAAAGATAGCTAATATTTTTGGCCCTAGCCCCTCTAGGTCAGTGAGGACTCAGGACATAAGACAACCTGTGCTGTAACATCCTATAACTCAGTGGTTTCCCAAACTTTCTGCTCAAGGAGATTATGGGGCCACAGAGGAAAGGGATTGATGCTGCTGTATAGTGTGCCTAAGAAGAGTCACCTAGAGAGAAGACATTTTCTCAGGCTTTCACAGAGAGCAAATTGGTCAAGCAATGACTGTGACTCATCCAGATGGCTGACCCTGACAAAAGTTCTACAAAATGCTGTACGTGGTTTTAGGGTAAATCCTGAGGGGATTTGACTGACCTTGTCAGGTACAAATGTTACATTTTTGGGGGCCCGGCAGGATGGCTCAGTGGTCTAAAGCGCCTGCTTAGGAAAGCTTAGGCGGCTGCAGGGACCGTGGTTCGATTCCCTGGCACCACATGCTGTGCCAGCCCTGCCCTCAGGGCGGGCTGAGCTGGCCATAAAAATAAATAAACAAACAAATAAAAGTTCTGAAACAAGAAAAAAAATTTGAAAAAGAGTTAAGTCAGGACTAACATCTGGGAAAAGAAACTCAAAATTTTCCTCGCATTCTCTCACTACCTTAAGCTCCTTATATGATTTTTTTGTGGGGGAAGCTGAGTCATTTTGATGACAACATTAATATCCATAATAAGTTCTTAACTTTCTAAATAAGACCATATATGTGAGTTCTGATATATAATTTGAAAACTTTTTTTGCATTTGTGTTGATAATCAAAAACGTTCCACATTATGGTGTTTACACCCTAGCAACCATGGTTGCTATGTCTTGTTGGTGAATTAGGCTGCCTGCAGAGAGAGAGAGAGAGAGAGAGAGAGAGAGAGTAAGAGAGGGGGGAGAGAGAGAGAGAGAGAGAACAGGAGGGAAAATATGAGTATATTTAGCACTGTTGGGGTGAACTGCACACTGTATTTTGAAATGACTAAGATGTTACTTTTTCTGTGTGTGTGGAACCGGGGGTTGAACTCAGATCTTGCACCTGCCAGGCAAGCGCTTGTTTTATTGAGCTATCTTCTCAGCCCTATGTTATGTATTTTTTTTTTAACTAAAAGAGCTGACAAGTTTATTTTCACATTTCACAATACAAATGAAACTGTACTTTCTGCACTTTTATTTATCGTACTTCTCCTTTCAAAACTATTCTGATAGGAAGGGGGAGCAAGTCTTCCTTATCATTCATGCTGTTAGAAAACACCCAGCATCGCAGCACCATGATCCCCTGGCGAAGCAGAACAAATAATACAAAACTGATAGAGGCTGCCTGTCCACTTTATCTGTCTGGTCGAGTCATTCCTGGCCGAGTGGGCACCATCATGGGCCGAGCCGGTGGCCGCATCATTGGAGGCCCAGGCATCATGGGCATGTGGCCTCCCACGGGTGGCCTCATTCCAGGCGCAGGTCCCACTGGCATCATCCCAGGAGGAGGGGGACCCATCATTGGCATCATGGGAGGGCCTCCGATATGGGGTGCTGGCATCATACCAGGGCGAGGAGGACCCGGGAGACTGGGTGGAGGTGGGATCATAGGCCCTGCTGGAGGAGGAGCAGAGAATGGAGTAGGAGGTATCTTTCCTTGTTGAAATGCAGCTGTTGTTTTGTCAATCAGGCTCTGAGCTTGCTCTTCCATCCATTTCTGGTAGTAGTCTTTCACATTCTCTTTATGTTTCCTACCACTGCAGTGTGTCTTTCTCACAGACGGAGAGTCATGGGTGAGGTACGTATCGCAGTAGTCACAATAAAACTTAGGCATGTTGCTCTACAGGCTGTTGGCGGCTCCGGCACGCGCCTCCCCTATGTTATGTATTTTTAACCATAGAAGTTGCTCTAAAATTTATTTTTTAATTTATTTTTTATTTTTAGAGAAAGGTTGGGAGCTTTTGGGTTTAGCATAGTGGTTTAAGCACCTGCAAGGGCAATCCCGGTCAGGCACAGAGGATGGCGGTTCAATCCCCACACCCTCCCATCAGGCCACCTGAGCCAGCCAAAATAAATAAATAAGTAAATAACCCGTTTAGGGAAGGGTCTATATGGTGTTCAGGGTCTCACTACTAGATCACATTTGTAGTGATCCACTTGCGTACAGCCTCCCAAGAGCTGGGATTACAGGCATGTGCCACCACACCCAGTCTGAATTGCTGTCTCAGTGCACCCCAGGGGCGGGGCTGGCACACCAGGCCCCGAGGATTGAACCCCCAGTCCCTGTGCCTGCTTGCAGTCGCTTTAATCCACTGAACTATTTGGCTGGCCCTTTGCTTTAAAATATTATTGCACAATAATACCCGATAATGGTAGAAAAGTCAGAAAATACAGACAAATAGAAAAGAAACATGGGGCTGGGGAGATAGCTCCGAGGCACAAGTGCCTGCCTGGCAAGTGCAAGGTCCTGAGTTCGAACCCTGGTCCCGCAAAAAAAAAAAAAAAAAAAAAAGAAAAGAAACATGCACTATAATCCTATGAGCGGTGCCTACACTTTCACATTGACTTTTTCAAACAAGGTCTATGAAACTTTTAATCATGGCTTTAAATTCTATGATTTTTTTTCCCCTTGTACTTGAGCTTGTACCTATTTTACTGGCCCCTTAGGTTCACGTGCTTCTGTTCACTGGCTTGCTGCTCACCAAATCAAAGGAAAACATCTAGTTGGGGAAAAGGTAAAAGATGTTCAGGCACGCGAGCTGGGCCCTAGGAGACGGACAAACCCATTTGCCTGAAGTCACCCTGCACCCGCATGGTGGAGTCTTTCGTAACCAGAAACTGTCAGAGGGAATGCAGTGGAAGAGCCATCTCCCTGCTAGCTCCCGCCTTCCCCCCGCCTTCCCTGGACTCAGGGAATGAACAAGGAATGAAATTTGGCCTGACTTCCATGTGCTGGGATATTTGCATTCTTTTCCCGGCCGCTCAATTCCAAAGTGGGGGGGGGGGGATGGATAACCTTGAAGGGTCCATTTTGCAGTGCTGGGTAGAGCAGAACCTTTATATTTACCTGTATCTCCAGCTCTTTCCATTGTTAAGTCCCCTGGTTTCTCAAGCTTGTCTTGAACTGCCCAGGCCACCCTCCTCCTGCCTCAGCCTCCCGGGGTGCTGAAATTGCAGGTTGTACAATCACACATGGCTAGGTTGCATGTTAATTAAAAATCCAGGTAAGGAGTTATTTCACGTTTCTAAAAACTCCAAAATCCTCAACAAGAAGGGAGTTGGTGTGTTTAGAAATACATACCCTTCCATCGGTGCCACCCTTTTGTGGTTCACGCCTCCAGAGAAGACTGAAAGCAGACTGCATGCCCACTGCCAGCCCTCTTGGTGCACACCCGCAGCTCCTTTTAGACATGGCCACAATGCAAAGAATCTGGGGACTTTGGAAATGTGTGAGCCTACCCATCCCTGGACATTCGGCACTTGCGGTCACATGTCTCTCCACCAGCATGATGCAAGCCTGCTTCCAGGCAAGGTTAACTATTAAATGGTTGGGATGAAAGGTCAGAAGACCGGCCCTTAATTGCAACACCAGAACATCAGCAGGGGGGAAAGCAGCACACTGCTACTTGCCATCCGCCTTCTCCAAGGAAAAGAGCAGGGACGAAACGGCACCGTCTGGGAGAAGGTCTCTGCTCCAGAAGTGCCCCGGGAGCCATGGTGGACAAGTTCTGCAATTCTACTTTTTGGGTAAGAAATTATATTTAGTCTCACTATTTACTCTTCTTTTTTTTTTTTAATTGTTTTTATTTTGCAGAGTAAAAACAAAAGCAAAAATGTAACATACACCAATGCATATACTATAGATTTTCAAAACAAGAATAATGAATTAACAATGGCTGGGTATTACCTGTTTTTGTTGTCCAATCAGTTGCTCACACTAACAGATATCGTTATGCAAGATTGGACAAATAATTGAACATTAGTACTTGCTTTCAGTAAACCTTAATTATTTTTCTTGTCTTTTTAAACTAAAAATTTATTTTAAAGAGAGTATAATAATAATCAGAAAACATTAAAAGTAGTACACATGTAGAAGACCAGGATGAGAGATATTCAGCCACGGTGTCTGTGTTATACATTGCTGTCCTTGATATAGTTGCTTAGATCACAGATACCAGCGCACAGAGTTAGTCAAAGTGAAAATTCTAAACATTAACTGCTATTTTAAAAAACTGATGAAAATTATTAGTATAATCATCTCAGCCATCCTGTATATATTCTTGCATAACCTTTCCACCTTTTTTTTCCTCGTCTTACCCTCATCTTCGTTACTCATAAGTAAAATAAATCAGACTCAGATGTGTAAATGTCATATTGTCTCCTTAGTATAAGAACCTGAAAGAATATGGTCCATGTTGTGGTACTAGGGATTGAACTCAGGACCCTGCGCTTGCCTGGCAAGCACTTATTCTACTGGCAAGCACTATTCAACCCAAAAACCTGAAAGACTGAACAAAACCTTATTAGAGATAGTAAAATGGAAAGAAACCAGACATAAGGATTAAAATATTTATTCTTATCAAACAAAACAAGCAATAGATTAATGAGAGCCATCAAGAAGAACCAGAAAGCCTGGAAGCCCAGTTGTTCTAAAGCTTGGGCTTTTTAAGAAAAGACAATGTATGATATCACTAGAGAAGGTATCATTAGAGAAAGGTAATCTAGTTTATTCCTTGACATATGCGTATTGTGTCCTAAGTTATTTCCTGGGCTAACTAGGTGTACTTTTCTCTCTATAGAGAAAGAGAGTGGGGGAAAACCCTTCAGGTTTCATCAGTGTTAAGAAGGGGAACTATTGTTTGGTACTTTGTGGCATAAGAGAAAGAGTAGAGGGCCCGTGACAGCTTGATAGCATCTTACTGAGATATGTTGACGGTTCCAATAATGTATTCATTCAACCTTCCTACTTTCTCTTACTTCAATGACAAAAAAGGTTTGTACTAATATTATTTAGACAAAATACCTTGTCTTCTGAATACTACGACAACAATATGCAATGGGTTAATTATTGTAACTAGCCTACTAACCTGTTTTGAAACAGTTTTATTGCTATTTTCTTTTCTCATTAAAATGAATTAAAAAGTTAACAACAAAAAACCCCAAATAATATATTCATTCAAGACTTGCACCAATCATATGGACTAGAAGTTGAGACCAGGGATACAAATCTGAGCACTATGAGTACTGAGATAGTTTTGAGCCACAAGAATTGGGTAATACAAAAAAAAAAAAAGAAGAAGGAAAAAGAAGAAGAAGAAAGAATTGGGCAATATTGGTTTTACAGAGGGAGAGGCAGAAGGGGACCACTGAGAGGTCAGGGGTTTAAACAGTGAAAAATAATAGTATAAGCAGGGAGCCTGGGAGAGCAGAGATTCAACTGTGCCAAATAGTTCAGTGGAATTGAGACTGAGAAAGGACCTTGGATTTAGTAGTTCTGAGAGTGACGACCTGCAGACGCCCACAGCAGCAGCCTCAGAATGAGAACCACCTAGGGTGGTGACATAAGTATCTTAGATAAGTCTTCTAAAGTCTAAACTTGCCTGACTTTACACAGAGGTGAGAGGAGTTCAAAGAGATAGCCTTCAGGTTAGGGAGAACTTGGACCCCAGGGCCCTCAAAGCACAGAGATACTGCTATCTCCACAGGCCCTCTCTTGAACATTTACTCTGTAGTTACTCAGTAAATCATCTTGTCCAAGAACCACAACGGTTTTTTCCAAGACTCTGTGTCAGTATCTAACAACAACCACAAAAAGTTAAAAATGTACCCTCTCTTGACCCAGAACTGAGAACCAGCACTGCTCGCCTCACCCCATGATACATTTTCAGTTACTACTACATCAAAAGCTGGCACAGCACCAGAGGGAAGCCTCTCTTCTATCCAGCAATGCCATTGCTGCTCCTGTGCCCCAGCCAGCCAGCAGGCCCCCTTGGTTTTGATATAAGCCACCCAGGCCATTGTAGGTAATATAGTGAATGGTAAGCAACAGCAGTAAATGTCGCAGTATGACGTAGCTTTCTGCCTATCTGGTGCCCAGATATTTGCATGTCTCCCAAATTAGCAGTAGAAACTATGAACACTTTTTTTTTTTTAATCCGGGGAAGTAGTCTCCCCTTTGGACTGAGGAACCATCCTTTTTCTCACTTCAGTTTGACAAATGTCCCCATGGATTTTGTTCAGACATATAGCCATAGAAGTTTACTTACAATCTCCACAAGATTCCTGCCTCTGGTAAACCTCACTGGCTATGATGACCCTGCTATTATGCAAAGCTAAAACCTCAGGAATATGGGTGTGCAGAGGTTGGCTTGGCCAGAAGAGTCGCTAAATGTCATTAAGGGTTCAGTTTGTAACAAGAAGATGAACAGGAAGCTATGAATGGTTTCAAGACAAAAGTGGAAGAGGGGCTGAAGGGTGGATAGGGTAATGGGAATACATCACGTATCAGTACAAATTCCCTCTGATGACGGTGGCTACTATGTATATGTTAAAAGTACCACTAAATTTAATTTCCTTTTTAAAGGGCAAAATACAGCCCTCAGAGCCCAAAAAAAAGAGACGAAACTAGATATGGACATGGAATTGAATTTAAATTGTTTGGAAGCAGGTGGAAAGTTTGGGGGATTGGGCTTGTTATAAAAAACATGTGTATTCCATGATTCCCTCTTGTTCCCCAGAATTCTTCATTCCTGGACAGTCCGGAGGCAGACCTGCCGCTTTGCTTCGAGCAGACTGTTCTTGTATGGATTCCTCTGGGCTTTCTTTGGCTCTTGGCCCCCTGGCAGCTATTTCATGTCTACAGATCCAGGACCAAGCAATCTTCTATAACTAAGTTTTACCTTGCTAAACAGGTAAGTAATCCTGATGTTTTGAAACCAATTTCTTACATGAGAGGTCTTTGCTTGGTGTTTAGTATCTTTTTTTTTTTTTTCCTTTAACCAGCTGTACCTTGTGCTGCTGTGTCAGATAAAGCCATGTTCTAGTCCTGACCTATGCCTCACTGGCCCCTTGCCATATTCCTTGGTCAAAGTAGCTCTGATTTTTTTTTTTTTTTTTTTTTTTTTTTGATAACAATGGTGACTCTTGTAGACCCAAGGATCCATCCCTGGTATGCCCTGTCGGCCCCGCCCCCGGGGCTCACGGAGATGATGAATGAGACTGGTTGTGGTGGCATGCACCTGTAGTTCTAGTGCTTGGGAGGCTGCAAACAGGAGGATCACTATGAGTCCGGTCTGTATAGTGAGACCCTGTAGACCCTGTTCTAAATATATTTTTTTAAAAAAGAATGGTGACTCTTAATTCTATAGATCCTTGCTCCTTCACAATACTGAAGATGAAACCCAGGGCCATGCATATGATAGGCAAACTCTGTACCTTTGAGTTCAGCCCCTAATTCCTGTGGCTACTGGGCTCCCTAAACACAAAAGATGGATAATTAATCAGTCAAATTATTATTATCTTTTCGTATTGAGAAGTGAACACCTAGATACATATCTTTAAACTAGTCTATTAAATCAAGAGACTAATTCAGGAAGCACCTATCACAAGGTGAAAATGAATTCTATAATGTGTCTTTTGGACCAGACAGGCAATCCAAACTTTGCTCATCTCCCAAAACTTGGACCCAAAAAGGTTTCCATTTTCCCAGAGTATCCTGTGAGTCAAGATGATCACATACAGTGGAAGGATGAAGGCCTGCCGTGCAGAGTATTAGCTTGCATAGAAAAACAACAGAAAGGACAGGGGCTGGGGGGGGCGGAGCCCAAGAGGGACAGGGAAGGAGGGCTCTGTCAGCTGCACTCATTAGGAAGGGGGCTTGTGTGACTTAAGACTGTCGAGATTTTAGTTACCTCATAAAATCCACCAAGAGCTTCAGTTTGTTTGTTTTTGTTTTTCCAGTCAGCCTAATCTTTAAGCAGGGTTTTAAAAGTGCAAATTAGATTCTGTCATTCTATGAGAATGCCTACTGATATCGGCTAGTGATCTGGAAGCAAAGGAGAGGAGCTGAGTAACCACAGAAGGTGAAATCTGAGGCAGCTCTCGTGGCAGGCTTTACTGGATTCTGGAAAAGGAAAGCAGTCTCTGAGGTAAAGTCATTGCTTCTCCTGAAGGCCTGTGTGCCTGGCATAGGACCTGGGATGTGCTGCGACTCATGCTGAACTCAACATGTGTTGAGTGTTGATTGACAAACGAACCCTAGAAGCAGCGGCTGAGTCATGAGTGTGTTAAAGTCTAAATACTCTCAATATTGAATAACATTCTTCAGTTGGAAGTGAGTCAGAGCTTTGGCTTAGAGTCAGGTAAGGTTCTGCCAATTTTTCTGGTGCTTTGAAGAAGAGGTTAGGCAATGAATAAGCCAGTATCTAGTTCTAATAAAATGGATTAGTTAATTTTTAAAAATTATTTTTATCAATATATAACTGTATACTACGCACTTCTCCCATTTAAACTAATTTCGTTGTTAAAGTCTTTATAGATATATGCAATCATAACTATGGCCAATTTTAGAATTTTTTCAGTCCAGCAAAAAGAAATCCTTTCTGCCTGTAGAGATTTCATGTGAGTGGATTCATATATGATATGGCTTTATATTGTTTTACGTAGAATGAGGGTAGGTTTTATCTACCTGAGAGTCCTAAGTGTTGTACCAATGAAGACTTAAAGGAACAAGTGTAGAAGGAGAAACAAAATATTTGATTGGAAAGAAGAGAGAAATGAGGAGATGAACAGTTGCCTTGTGGGAGTAAGGTCGGAAGCCCCGAGCTGGTGCTTGAGGGTGTTTGTCCTCGGAAGGCCGTTTGAGGCTCAGAGACCCCTGATTTGGTTACTGAAGCTTTCTATTTCCTAGGTGCAAATTCTTGGGTAAGCTCCTCTCTTCTTGTAGCTTTGTCTACAAAACCATCTCTGAAATTCGTAGCTGCGTTAACAGTCAGTAAGGGTGCATGTACATTTTAGTGCACCAACTTGGTGAGAGAACCGAGGTAATGTATATGCATTATGCGTCGGTGTGCGAGTGTTCAGATGTGAGTGTATGCTTTATCTACCGAGTTTTTGGTAATAACATTCCCCCACTGTGTTTTGACTCCTTTGTGTTTAACTTGGCGTGGAGAAGAGCACTTGGGGCCCAGGTTGCAAAGCCAGCCAGGCTCAGGCCACTTCTCAGTTCTCCTTGCTTCTCTCTCTCTCTTTTTTTTTTTTTTTCAGAACCAGGATCAACTCCTGACCTTGCACTTGCCAGGCAGGCACTTGTGCCCCTGAGCTATCTCCCCAGCCCTTTTCGCTTCTCTCTTTTTATTTTATTTTTTTTATTTATTTTTTCTTGTTTCAGAAATTTTGTTTGTTTATTTATTTATTTTTATGGCCGGCTCAGCCTGCCCTGAGGGCAGGGCTGGCACAGCATGTCGTGCTGGGGATCAAACCTCGGTCCCTGCAGCCGCCCAAGCTTCCCTAAGCAGGCGCTTTAGACCACTGAGCCATCCTGCCGGGCCCCATCCTTGCTTCTCTTAATTGCTCTCTCTAGCAGGGTTTAACTGCCAGAAACCTCAGGCAGACCCTTGCTTTTCCCTGCTTGTCCCAACTTTCCCAACGATAGGCTTTACTCCTTGCAGTTGGCACCTCCAGGCTCACCTTCTTGTAGCATGTATCAATCCTCCACTCTTTTTTAAGTTTATTTTTTTATTAGGGCATCAAACATAAAGAATAAACAAAATCCAAAAGGTACAGCAGATACTGTGACAGGGAGAGAAACTATGCAAAAGGAAGAAACAAATGGGATGAGAGAAAGGAGAAAGGAAAAAGAGGAAGAAGGAAAGAAAGACAGACAGACAGACAGAAAGAAGCCAGGCATGGTGGTGCACGCCTGTAGTCCCAGCTCTTGGGAGGCTGAGGCTGGAGGATCGATGTGAGCTTGTGACCAGCCTGGGCTACACAAGTGAGCTCAAAGCCAGCCTGAACTGCTTAGCGAGACCCTGTCTCAAAAAGACAAAAAAAAAACAGGAAAGAAAGAACAAAATACACACACACACACACACACACACACACACACACACACACACACACGGATAGCTTAGATAATTGTACTGCTGATTGCTACTGATAAGTTGAAAGGAATAGTTAATATTTAAATTTTTTTTCTTTTTAAGTTTTTGACCAATATTGCATGCCTATGTGGCAGTTTGAGTAAGTACTTTAGAGACAACCTTATGCAATATAGCAATGACTGTTGAATTTCTAGAGACATACATTTCTCAAAAAAATTTGGTTTCATTGTGGCATTTCCTTATATACATGTAACAAATTTTAATCATCTTTATCTCCATATTTCATTTTTTATGGCTGAACATTGCTCCACTGTATGGATATAGCACCAACTGTTAGACCTACAAGCCCAAGTCTCTACAGAGAAAAAGAAAAGTAGTTTTTTTTTTTTCCCGTA
>PVJA010018324.1:22709-40353 GCA_004027025.1 Myocastor coypus | reverse complement strand
TTGTGCCTGCTTGCAGGTGCTTTAATCTGCTAAGCTATTTGGCTAATTTCAGCTATTTTTGAAAAATTAACTTAAATGCCGTAGTAAATTTAATATCAAAAAGTACCTGTTGTCCTATTGAAGGAAGAAAGTCTGAGTATTACCTAAAATGCTTACAAGGGGTCCAGGATTCTGAAAACCACTGTGAGAGGTTTTGCTTGTTATTTTTTAGACTGGAAGTTTATCCCAGAACTTTAATACCAAGCCATATATATATATATATATATATATATATATATATATATATATATATACATTCTATTAATCATTAAGTTGTCTAGGCTGCACTTGAACTTGAAATCTTTTGCTTTAGTCTTCCACAGGTCTAGGATTATAGGTGTTTGCCATCATATCTGACTGACAGAAGCCTTTGGAAAAAGTAATGTATGGTTGGGTAAAGATTATATATAAACCCATGTATATCTTTTTGGAGATAGGGCTTCACCATGCCATTCAGGCTGAGGTTGAACTCATTTTGTAGTTAAGCTGGACTTAAAGTGGTCTTCTTGCCTCAGGCTCCCAAGTGCTAATTATATGTGTTTATATGTCTTATTTTGATGCATAAAACTTAGAAAATTTAGAACTTAGAAAATTGCTGGGTTAGATGTAAAGTCAACATCTTCGTGGAACTCGAGGTTTCATTCCTTATCCACAGGCCAGCATTCCAGGTTCATCTAAGTCCTGGTGGCTTATGTGTGCTATCATCCCTCCTTGGACTCAGTGAAGTAGTAAGATCACCACTAGGTAAAACAGCACCTAGGAAAGCAGTATTAGAAAATATGCACTGTCGCCTTCCATGAAATGGGGAGGATGTTATTAAATGTCACATGTGAAACTGATTTTGTTGAAAGAGAATGATGAGGTGCTGACTGTGTCCCATTTTCCTTCCTGTCAGTATGTGCTCATCTGATATGTAGGACTTTACTTTGAACAATGACCATTTCAAGGCATTTATCCTGGTTTGAATAGCTGAGGTGATGTTCTAGAAATACAGACAGTAGAGAATCAAAGCCACCAACTGTGCCACAGACTGATACAGTCAATTTTCATAATCTAATATAGTTCTGGATGCAAAGGCTGATATTGTTATAATCTTATGAAAGTCTAGCTCTGGACAAAGTGTTGTATTAATATTAGGTAGCATAAATTTCCTGTCCTTTTCAGAATAATGTAACTTTGAGAAGAGATCTAATTTATGCCTGTTCTAATGGATTAATCATCTGAATTCCTTATGTCTCTGGGAAAATTCAGCATGAGCAAATGACACAGGCTTTAAAGAACACCACTTAATTCAATAACTAGTCTAAAAATACATTTCAGAGTATATTTTACCATTTGGAAACTTTTCTGGTGTTAGCCAGAGAAAAAATATTCAAGCAGCCATATTTAACTTCATTAGTTTTTCTTTTTCTTATCATTTTTTAAAATGTATTTGTTACAGGGTCTCACTAGCAGCTTGGACTCACAGTGATCCTCTTGTTTTCAGCCTCCCCAGAACTGGGATTATAGGCAAGCACCACCATGCCCAACTCAGTGCCTGGCTCGGTGCACCTGGGGGCAGGTCCTGTATGGCATGTGGTGCCAGAGATCGAACCCTGGTCCCTGTGCTTCCCTAAGTAGGTGCATAGTCTGCTGAGCTATCTCACTGGGCCATTAGTGTTCTTTTTAAAACTTTTATCTCTTCACAAGTTAAGCTGGAGCAGCTGTCCTTATTACTTCCCTGAGTTTGATCCCTGGCACCACTGCCAAAAGAAAAAAAAAAGGAGTAAAGTCAGACTTATTGCCATCTAGAATTGCTGACTTCTTAAGGACATAAAATTTAAATAAAATCTACTTACTACTTAAAGACACACATGCACGCAATATATGTACCACAAAAATAAAAAACCTACCTGAATAAATATGTATATCTAAGCATGAAGATTAAACAATACTTTTTATTTTTAGATGGCAGAATAAAACTTTATAGTATTATATGTATGTGACACACATGCACACACCCAACCCCACACACCTGATGCATGTCTTTCTTTTGGAAAACATTACAAGCAGTAAGCTGCCAACTGTCATAGTGAGAAATTTCATTATGACCATTTCATTAATTTTACATGATGCGCAATGGTAAATTTATCTATGCACTGTTAAGCATTCTTTTTCTCTAAGTAGTCTTGTAATTAAAACCCCATCACACTTGTCAGAATAAATGAGTAGAGCTCCTTCTCCCTTATGTAACAGCCTTTATTTTTAATCTTTTTAAGGTTTTATCTTATTGCATATTCATTAAAATATAACTTTACAACCTATTATAAAGATAGCCTAGCTTAGTTTGTTTCCCAGAACTTATACTCAATAATAAGTGTTTACTAAATGCAAGTATGCCATAAAAGCATAAGAAAACAACAACAACGTCAAGCCAGCATGCCTGATACTTAGATGAGATATAGTGTTACGTCCCACATTATTCACTTCCTGGTGAGGCCTCCTAAATTTAATTAGAATTTGGAGAAAGCAGCTGGAAAAGTGGGCATCAAAAACAAGGGAAAATCCTATTAGTGGAAATGGGGGACCAGAAATAATGCAAAACAGCCGAGTGTTCTGGCTTCCTGGCGATTCCAAGTATTGGAAGCTCATCACGCACAAGGAGGCTTGCGTGTACCTCCCAGCACGGCTGAATTCACCTCCATTACTAAGCCATGAAAACACAGGAACAGAAATACCATTGTTAAACTCCAGTGGCCCTTGACATCTGCATCCTTGAGTGAATCTCTTTATAGCTTTAGATTATTTTTTGAAAAGCTGTTTGTGTTTTCCTAGTGAAGTCTAGTTTGAGCAATGCAGCTTTCACACAATCACTGAAGCCTTTCTTGTTTCCCACCCAACGTTGTAAAACATTAGAATAAGCAGCAATGTTAGATGCCATTCCCAAGGAGCTGCGTCAAAGGAAAGAGGTGCAGGCCTGAATTCAAGTCCCCATTACTAGCTAGAGAGCATGCGTGTGCCTCTCCTACTTAGCCCCCTGTTGTATTTTCTTTTTTTTTTTTTGACTTTCTGAGGCAGGATTTCACTATGCAGTTCAGGTTGGACTTGAACTCACTTTGTAGCCCAGGCTGGTCTTGAACTGTCAATAATCCTCCTTCTTCAGCCTCTTGAGTACTGGAATTACAGGTGTGACCACCACAACTGGCTCTCCTGCCATATTTTCATCACATGTTTTCTCAATTTTCAAGCACATTTTTACTTTGGTGGTCTTTTCTCTCAACTATAACCTCTCTCTGTCCATGGAATCATTAAAATATGTTCTGCTTTTTCACTTTAAAAAAATTAAAGAGAGAAAAATAAAACAATTTCAAAACAAAATAGGAGTAACAGGGCTGGTTAAATAGCTCAGCAGATTAAAGCACCTGCAAGCAGGTGCATGGGCCAGGTATTGGATCCTCAGGCTTACTACCATGCCGGCCCTGCCCCTGGGGCATGCTGAGACAGCAGTTGAGAACTGGGTGTGGTGGCACATGCCTGTAATCCCAGCTCTTGGGAGGCTGTAAACAGGTGGA
Organism: Myocastor coypus; assembly: GCA_004027025.1. Lineage (NCBI taxonomy): Eukaryota > Metazoa > Chordata > Mammalia > Rodentia > Myocastoridae > Myocastor > Myocastor coypus. The sequence goes on along the minus strand of PVJA010018324.1, from coordinate 36,763 downwards.
TCACTATGAGTCCAATCTAGTAGTGAGACCATGAACACCCTTCCCTAAAATAATAATAATAAAAAAAACAAACCCACCACCACCACTACCAAAAAAATCCCACTGAAATATAAATAACAATGTTAACACATTGCATATTGTTGCCTTTAGATTAGAGTACAAGATGTAGTCAATTAATTGTCCAAACAATGTTAGCGCAAATGTTTCTTTACAATCAACTAGAAGAAATTAGTAGCATAACTATCTTAACATATATATCTTATACATACATGTTATACATATATATATATATATATATATATATATATATATATATATATATATAGTTTCTTTTTCCCCTTTCCTTTTTCACCTTTCTACATTTTGGATCCTTGCTCTTTCAGTTTCTCACACTAGGGAGATGATAGGATGTTACACACGTGAGTGGTTTATTTCACTTGTGAGAATGGTCTCAGGTTGATAGGTTGAGAACACTTTTACAAAATACACTCCCAAGACCCTCTGTGTGATCCCTTTTACTTGGTGTTTTTGTGGTCAGAGCAAGTGAGTTTGATGTTTCATTTCTTTCCAGCCAAACTCTATTCATTCATTTGTGGAAAACACTTGTCCTTTTCACCAGGTTTGTTTAGACCCTTGGGTGCAATTTTGTTATCTTTTCAAAGGTGAAAGTATTCATAGACAATTTAAGTAAACTATTTTGGATTACAATTTTAAAGCCCAAAGCTTAAAGTTTGAGTTTTAATTAAGCTGTGTAAAAAGTGATCCTTTAGCCCTCTTAGGCAGAGCACAGCAGCCGGGATTTGATCCAGAGCGTGCTGTACCGGCTCCACCCCTGGGGTGTGCTAAGTGGGTGACTAAGACTGGAAGTAGTGGTGCTGTAATCTTAGCGATTGGGAGGCTGAAAACGGGAGAATTACTATGAATCCGATCTATGTAGTAAAACCCTGTAGGCCCTGCAAACCCTGTACCAAATACATACAAAGAAAAAAGTGACCCTTTACAAACAATCCTAATTTTGGTACAAGATTTCCCTCAGTTTTATAAGTTTTCAGATGTGCTCTCTTTTAAATAAAACAAAATAAAGCAAAACGAAACATCCCTAGTACTCTGCTATGTTTTCATATACCTCTAGTCAGTAGCTCTTTGAACTACACTGCTAGAAAACGTCGTCGATCCATTTTTTCTCTTCTCTAACCTAGCTTCTATCTTTATCACTCCACTAAAATCACTGTAACAAGTACCATAGAAGTCTGGTATGCAGATGCAGAGGATGCTTTCTAGACTAACATTTCACTTAGAACGTTTTTCCAGTTAGCACCACCACGCCAGCTTCAGGCTGGCCTGGCACTCCCAGGGTTCTGGGGCCTGTCATGGCAGGCAGTACCAAGGATCAAATTCAAGTCATTGTGATTGCCAGGCAGGGCCAAGGCTGGTAGCTTGGGCAGATTAAAAATGGAAAGAAGGATGTGTTTCACTTTTTTTTTGGAAGAGCATCAGTCTTTGCCACTGTCTGTGGACAGGGTCTGAGACTGCTGTGCCTTCTAGCTCAGATTCTTCAACATACAATGCAGACTCATCCTGGTGACTCTACAATGTGTTTCCAAGGCTTTGGTCTTTATCTTCTGTGGATCCTCTGGCTCTTCTGCACACAGATAACCATTCGACTCTTCCAGTGCTGATCATGTGAGCCAACGTAAGATTGGATAATCATACTACAATATTTAATAATCTCATTGGATAATTATGTAGTATATTTGATGTCGATTCTGTTCCTCTACAGAACTCTAATATAGTGAGTTAATAAGACGTGCTTAAATGACCACCTAACATATTTATGAGGAATGGTGAAGGGCAAAATGGTCTGAGATTTTACCTTATATGGCAGTTCACAATTCCACATGTTATGGCCGTGAGATAGTTCAGCAGTCTAAAGCGCCTGCTTAGGCAACCACAGGGACTGTGGTTCGATGCCCAGCACCACATACTATGGAAGCCCCACCCCCACCCCAGGGCATGCTGAGCCAGCCATAAATAAATGAAAAAATAAAATTAAAAAAAAAAAAAAAAACAATTTCACATGTTACTATTGAGTGAATGTTAGCGGTTCTATAAGTCTTCTGGGTTAGAGACAAAAATTTTAATACTCATAGCAAGGCAAAGACAACAAGTGTTGAGTTTGTATCCATTCTTCTTTTCCACAAAATCTCATGGGGCTCATACAGAGGGGCCGAGGTGGACATTAACTCGGGTTTTATGTTATAATTTGAGAACCCTATGTCTAGGGAATCTGACTCTTCTAAACTGCTGCAAGCAAATATACATTTTGCCCTTATCTTAGTAGACAAGAAAGCAAGAAAACTTGTTCTTTTTTTGGAATGAAGACTCTAGTTCTGTCTGTCAAGGTCTCTGTCTATACAGACATCCTTGGAAAGAACAGTGCCTTACTCACAAAATGTAAAGAAGCATACAAGACCCATGGGAACTTTCCTCAGAGCCATTGTTGTCAGAATATATCATGCTATCTCTCTGCTGGATATTCACACTTCCTCTAGGGAAATATCCATTGTTCCTCCCTATATTCCTCAATAGCTTGTGTATACTGCAAATACATCATGTTCAATAAGGCATAGTTTCCATATATATGTTTCTCCTGTCACATTGTGAGATTCTTGAAGGCAAGAAATGTATCTATTCACCTTGTATATTTGCATTCTTACCCCTTACATTTTAGTAGACAAATTGCTAAAATAGCTGGCATTCCATATATGTTGAATTATTTGTAACTGAAAGATTAGAAAAAGTGCTATATTGAAAAGACTTTTCTTTTGAAGCTGTGATAAAGAACACTCATTATTCAGAAGAAACATGCATCACCTAGGAAAGCAGAGAGGCACAAGTATCATTAAGTGAATAAAATGTTTGACTTTTAAAGTGAGGAAACTACAGTTTAAAAGGTTGTTAGTCTATTGCTAATTTTCAAATAATTTTTTTCATCTTTAGACTATAATGGTCAATGATACATTTAATCCCTATGGCATTGAGAAAGTCTCTGTAGAGCTATACTATTCTTTAGTGTCAATTTAGTCTGTTTTAAATGAATATGTAGTACAAGTTCTCTTTCTCCCTTTTTAGAAATGTCAGCAAATTCTTCAAGAATCTGAGAAATTGGGGCCCAGCAGGATGGCTCAGCAGTCTAAAGCGCCTGCTTAGGAAAGCTTAGGCGGCCACAGGGACTGTGGTTCCATCCCTGGCACCACATGCTGTGCTAGCCCTGCCCTCAGGGCAGGCTGAGCCAGCCATAAAAATAAATAAACAAACAAACAAACAAAAAGTTCTGAAACAAGAAAAAAAATTTAAAAAAAAGAGTCTGAGATATTGTCCCCAGGAAGTGAAGCGACACCCATATATCCATGGATCTTGGCCCATGGCTGTAATCTGCATGAGAATCCATGAGGACAACAGCTGTTAAGGATGTGAGAGCTGATGTTATGACACAAGACTGAGCTGTACAAGTTTGCAACAAGCATTTGGCATCAGAGAGTAGGATTTAAGCTGAAATGTGGATGTTTGGTAAAAGAGCACTGTGTGATTACTCTCAGTTTACAAAGGTATCGACTTGTGCCTTAAGAGAAACACAGTTTGGGGAACTATCCTGAGAATATAACTAATTATTTATTTCATGGTCTGTATGAAGAGTACTAGTGAGACTCAAGGTCAGAGTTGTTGATGGGAGCAGGAAAATAATTATCATCAACTAAGCAGATCCAAGAAGGAAGAAAATAACAAATCAGAAACAGTGCTATTGTGGGTCCAGGCCACAACCAGTGGGAGAAATCACTGTAGTTTCAAGATCTACCTGTGCTATTTCCTTGCTATATAATCTTAGAGCAGTTGATAAATTCATGTAGGTTGAATTTACTCATATGATACTTATATTTTAGACTTCTTGTGATGACTAAAGTAGACAATCTAAGTATACTTATTGGCTTAGTACTGACAGGCTATAGGAGCAATGATGTGTACCTCAAGAATAATCGGCCCAAAGATTAGTATTTGTTTATCAGATGATTTACTTTCAGCTGCTAAAAATTCTTTAATTTCTGACTGAAATCTTTTGGTCCTGTTGCTCTTAGAATTCTAATTTTCTGTTCTTTATTTATTTTGATGAGTAGGGCATTCTGACTATATTAAATGAGACTGATTACAAGATACATTTAAGATGATGCATAGCCTTAGTTTAGTTCTCTGTAACAGGTAGATATATTGTTAATTAGCCATCCATTTTACAGGTATTATCTTTTTATGGGGAATGAAGTTACTCACTTGATCCTTCCTGTCATTACTCTGCAAGTGACAGAGTCCACGTGGCTCTTCTAGTTCTCTCACAAGGTCATGAACACTGCTCCTGAGACCTCCAGTAAGACCCTACAGAGGGAGCAAGGGTTTCTGACACTAACATGAGTATCTCTCTCAATCCCTGCTCCTCTCTCTGTAATGGGCCAGTACTTTGGTTTCTCTTGCAGCCGTTCTATGTTGGAAAGAGAATCGAACATCATAGTTTGAATGTCTTTAAGAGTTCCTTGCCTTGAGCCTTGGTAAAGTAAACCAGCTTCCCAGATTCTAGGGCTGGCTACCCTGATTGCTCCTGTGAATGGCAGCTTGGAAGCTAAAGTCACAAGTAAGATTGAGTCCAAAATGATCAGACATACAATTTTGGTTGCAGACAGTTGTTGTAATAACTTCAGTCATATCTAGCGCAAGAACACAAATGCTCTTTGAGGAAAACAATCTAATAAAAGTTATATTGTCCCCCGTGCAGGTATCAGCAAGGACACATATCAAGCAATTTTTTTTACTCTTTTTTTGTAATAATAATCAAATGTCATTTATTATAATTAGGAATTTATTTGCAGTAAGTAATACATTCCATATTGTTGTCTTCATCATAGTTGTTCAGAGTACAAGATGCATACATGATTTCTTGTCTAAGCATCATTAGTACAGATCTTTTCATCATGCAAAGAGAAAGTAGCTGTATATGTAAACCAGTAGTCCATAACAGGAGTAGGTTATCACCTCATCTGGCATTATTGGAAGCTGTTGATTTGAGCCCTTTACAACTCAGCATATTAATATGGTTTTTGTTTTTATACCTTGTGGTTAGACTTTTCTGCTGGTTGGCTAAGATCAAGATAAAGCAAGACATATGCTACCAAAAATGTAACTTTTGTTTCTGACAGGGTCAGTCAGGTCCCCTCAGGGTTTACCCTGAAACTATGTACTTCAGTTTGCAAAACTTTTGTCAGTGTCAGCCATCTGGATGAATGATGGCCATTGCTTGGCCAATTTGGTCTCTGTGAAAGCCCGAGAGAATGTTTTCTCTCTAAATGACTCTCCTTAGGCACACTATACATCATCAGTCACTTTCCTCTGTGGTCTCATAAGCTTGAACAGAAAATTTGGGACTCCGCTGAGTTATAGGCCATTACAGTACAGGTTCTTTTATGTCCTGTGTCCTTACTGACCTTGAAGGGCTAGAGTCAAAATACTGGCTATTTTTGTACCCCCTTTTTTACTCTAACTTTTTGGTCTGCAAGCTCCTCCAGAAGAGAAACTTAAAGATATTATTCCCTATAACATAGACAGTTGAGCTTAACATCACTATCTTTCTGAATATCAAACATTTTAGACATAACATGAAACATGTACTTTCCATAAGTTGTTGATATTATACATTTTAAATCTTTATAGGATGTGAAAAAATTACTTGCACATTGTTACACAGAAATTTAGGAAATTAACCATTTATAAAATTGTACCGGTGTACTCTATGGCCTTATTTTCCTCATCTCATATTCTCTTTCGTTACATTTTCTTTCTTTCTTTCATTTCATTTTTAAGCAAACATTTACTTGAGAAAGAGTATAGCAGTAGTTGATGTGACATTAGAAGTAGCGCCTAATTAGAAGACCAAAATGATAGGTTTTCCAAGCATGGTTTTAGTATTATATATTGCTATCCTCAGTGTATTTGGTTAGTTCACAGATATCAGTGTATGTAGCTAGTCAGGGTACAAACTAACCCCGGAAAACCTGCTATAAAATGCATCCATAAAGAGACTTTAAGAGACATTCAGAAAGAAAAAGAATGATGAAGGAGGCAGAGAGAGAGAGAGAGAGAGAGAGAGAGAGAGGGTGGGAGAGAGAGGGAGAGAGAGAGACAAAGAGAGACAGAGACAGAGAGACACAGAGAAAGAGCAAGAGCGAGCGAGCGAGAGAGTCAGAGACAGAGACAGAGACAAAGATAGAGAGACGCCAAGAGATTATGAATCCTAAAGGTAAGAAGAAAAATAGGAAGTCCAGGAGTGGAAGTCTTCAAATATTTTATTAAAAGTTCATGACCTAAAACTATTTTGTGCATGTGTATGTACTTTAAGGTAGGCTTGATATATTTTATTTAATGAGAGAAAAGTACATACTAAAGATTATAAGGGCCTGTAGGAGTTATGGAGTTTAAATTGAGCTTCATGATTATGTATAGATGCAGTTATTTCTAGTCTTTTCAGAAAATGTATGCAATGAAACTCCCATACAGCACTTTTGCAGACTGGCTTTTTCTTCTGTTTGCATCTCCCCTTCGTCCTTGCTTTTTAACAGTGTTTACACAAAGCACGCTCTAATTTCTGCCTAGAGCAACACAATTCCCTGCCTCGGCTATATTTTGCAAAATATCAACTCGTGCGGGGGTGGAGGGATACTGCACTAACCTTGGAAAGCCCGTCAGCACATTCCCTTCCCAACTCAACTGGCCAGCTGCCTAATGGGAAAATGAACGGGGAAGAGAGCTTAGAGGAAAATTTAGTCCTATGATGCTGTAGTTCTCTTGTCTGGGAAAATGTGAAGTGCAGAGGTAAAATGCAATATTGAGAAAAAAGAATTGTGTGTTTATTCATCTCTTGATTTCAAGTGTTTGGATTTAAGGATCAGATTTGTGTAAATAAAGGAAACAAAGAAAACTTTATCCCGTGAGGACACTCACAGTGACACCTGGCACAGTGGAATACTTCTTACTCCCCAGTCAGGCATTTGGTCCTTATAAGTTTTATAGATGAGAAAATTGGAGAATTAATTTTAAATGTTCAGGCAACTTATGCAACTCTCAGAAGGAAGCTGAAATCCAGTTTGATCTGAGCTCCACTCTCTCCATTCTCTGCTTTCAAACTTTCATGGTAAAAAGGAAATAGAGGGGGACCAGCGGGGCAAGCCTAGGCAACCATAGGCAACCGCAGGGACTGCGGTTTGATCCCTGGCACTACATGCTGCACCAGCCTAATAACAGGGCAGGCTGAGCCAGCCATAATAACAACAGCAACAACAACAACAAAAAAATGCAGGAAAGTCCCAGAAATGGCAGAGTCCAGAAGTCATTCTTCCTTCCAGCCTTATCAATTTAATGAGGATGAAGGAGACAAACAAAAGAAGTTACCTGCTTAAAGTATTTCTAGTTCACTAATTTGAGGAAGTCTTTGGAGAAGACATTTTGTTTGAATTTTGTTACTATGCATTTAACTAAAGCAGTGATTTAGGAAAATGTAGAAAATCACAGAGAGTAAAAATCATTAGCAAGGCAGCTGTATTAATTTGTGCTAGCTGCTATATAAGGACCCAAAATTTGTGTTAAGCAATGTAAAACTTACTTTTTCTTCTACACATATTTCAAGTAGGGTTAATAGCTTCATGATCTTCCATATGTGACTTTTAAATTATTGTAGTCATTACCATTCCACCCTGGAGGAAGCAAGGAAAGAATATATGGGCAAAAATTTATGGGCAAGCAGCAATCCATTCACGGCATCATCATGTACTACATTGCATCTATGACCCATCCTGGATGCAGGGAAATGTAGTTGCCAGATTACTTTATCTTTTAGAGAGCTAAGGAAGGTTAGTATCATAAGCAATGCAAATTGTTATAAGAAAATACCTTAGCCTGGCGTGGTGGTATATAACTGTAAGCCCGTCCCTCTGGGAGGCTGAAGTAAGAGGCTCACAAGTCTTAACCCAGTCTGGGCAACTTACTGATTTAGTGAGAATGTTTCATAAGGTAAAAAAAAAAAAGATTGGGGCTGCAGCTCAGTGTATTGGGAATGTGGCTCAACCCCTAGTACTGAAACAAAAATAAAAATCTCAGATTGGGTAATGTACTAGCCACAGAAGTTTATTTCTCACAGAGATAGGAACTGGGAAGTCCAAAATCAAGGAGCCACTAGATTCTGTACCTGATGATTGCTGTTCTCTGCTTCCAAGATGGTGCTGTCCTGCTATTTTTTCAGTAGGTGAGGGTGGTAGGGAGCTTCCTTTATTCTCTTCTGTGAAGGCCTTTACCCTATTCATGAGAACAGAACTTAATGACTCAATCGCTTCTTCAACCCTCCCACTTCTTACTATTATCACATTCGATTCCAATTATGAATTTTTGGTGGATACCAAAACTAAGATCATAATAGATAAAGTAGGGTTTCAAAGGAAATCATCACCATCTATTAATTACTATTACTTTGTTTATATTTTTATAGAATTTAATATAAATGTCTATGCCTACATGATTTTAAACAGAATTAGGATCATGTTTCTTAAGTGTTTAACAGAAAGCTAAACCAAAACAAAGCAACAATAAGAACCACAGATAAGTTAACCAACTCTCACGAATAAATTCTGAACTTATTTCAATCTTATTTTGAGGTTTGCTCAAGTTCTTATTTTAAGGCTAAATTTATGTGCTTTCAACATTTTATTAACAGTAGAAAATATTTATTTTCTTCATTGCTACAGGGAGGGAATATGGTCCACTGTACCTTGAGTTTTGCTTGGCTATGTGATTGGAACTTGCTTGGTTGGGTGCATGCCATTGTTCCTCAGACATTGCCATGAATTTAGGTTTCATTTATAGCATTTAGTTCCAGGAAGATGTGTAGACATATGCCTAATCAGCAACTTGGAGCTGATAGACTCAGCCAGTCTATTTGAGCCACATGAATGTGGCTCTAACTTTGTATGCTGCTACAATTTGCTGACAGCTTATCAAGAAACAATAGCTGACTGATACACAGCAGCTGGCCGGTTGTTAGACGCGCAGAGCACTGGGGACAGGATACACTATCTTTGGCCTTTGTATCATTCCCTTGGTCCTCTGGGTAAGGGAGTGAACTGTAATTTCCAGGTGTCAGCATGAGACTGAGATAAAGTTATTATCTGTTTGTGCTATTTATGTCTTACATGTGTTGCCATTTTTACTTTCTCTTTGTGCAAGACCTTAGTCCTGACATGTACAAGAGGCCAATAGAGTGTGGAACAGCTTTGGGCTCCTAAAATGTCAAGATATAATGAGAAAAGGAAAACAATTATTAACAGAATGAGTCACAGGTACCCATGGGGTGAATCCTTTTGCACATCTTATAAAAGCAGAGCACAGTAGTGAGATTATCAGCAGTGCCTAAACATAGGAAATATAAGTGCAACAGAGCTAGCACAGTTTCTTTAAATGCGTAACAAAAAAAGCACAATTTTATTTTAAACTCCAAATAAGTGATAATAGTGAGAACTATATATAGCTTGACAGGCTCTCATCAATAAAATACCAATATCTTATTCTAAGGGCTGATCAATACTTTATTTTTGGGGAGAAATTTATGGTGTTTATACCATTTTATGAACTCATAGAACGTCTGCAAAAACGCTTCACAGGTCATTCTTTTTAAGACCATGAGTACGTCACTTGTTCATTCAATATGTATTGATTATGTATCTGGCCTAGAGCAAGACAATAAATAGGATCTAAAGGTTACCGTATACACCTCTGGTGCCCAACTGGTTGACAAGCTAGTAGGGAAGGAAGGAGATGGCACATAACTTGAACTGTACTTTTAGAGTGCCAGGGCAGAACTTTAATCAAGGTGCTTATAGTTGAATTCTTTTTTTAATTTTAAAGAGAGATTTAAATATTAAAACAGAAACACTAAATGTACTGGAAGAGAAAGTAGGTGGAAATATTGATGCCATAGGGTTAGACAGAGAGTTCACGAACAAAACCTAGACTGAACAGGAAATACTCCAAAGAATTCACAACTAGGATCTTATAAAAAAGATTTCACACACAAAATGTTGGAATGTTAAGTGTTCTCAAAAGCTCACATGTCAAAGGTTTGGTTTTAACCTGTGACACTATTAGAAGGTGATGGAAAATTTAGGGGCAGGAGTCTGTTGGAAGGAAGTTAGGTCACTGGGGGCGTGATCCTTTCTTCTCACTGCATTTTCCAGCCACTGTGATTTAAACAAGCAGCTTTGCAGTACTGTGTGCTTTTGTCTGCGACGCTCTGCCTTAGTACAGGTCCAAGAATGATGAAACCAACCAAATATGGACTGAACCTCTGAATCCATGAACTAAAATTTTTCTTCTTCATAATTTTTTTTATCTCAGATATATTAGCACAGTAATGGAAAGCTGATTAACAGAGTTAGCTCAGGAAAGCACACTGAGTCAAGTTTAGGCCTTAATCCTGTTACAACAAATGACATCACATTTCCTAAGCTATACTATTTGAGGTTCATTTTCTATTTTATTTTGATTTCTCATCAACAAAGCCTGTTATACCTCTTTTCTTACTTCCTCAGGTCCTATCTTCCTTTTAACAAATTATTTCTATCCCCGTGGATTTTATAGTAGAAAGCAGTCTATCTCTATCTCATTTAATTTTACATTCACCCTGACATCTCTTTCTGGTACTCACAGAGGTTGAGATTTCTGAGATAAAGTTCACAGAATATTTGAAAGACTGCAATAGAGTTTTGTTCATCCAGAGAAAAAATTCATTTAGAAGTAATTCAATGCTATGACCTGACTGAGAAAAATGAAGGTCATTTTTGTTACATTAATCTAGATTTTGGGCATGCGCTGAGGGTGGGGCTCATGATAGAAAATTCAACTCTAGTTTTTCCTCACTTCAGAGCTCTGATTTCATAGCAAAGGTATGGATTATTCATTATTGGTCTCTGCACTTTGTAACAATAATACCAAGGCCTTTTAAGACTAAAACCTTTTAGGAAGAGATTGATTAATGATTTTACTTGTTACAAAAAAGTCAAGATCAAGGGTTTGCTAATTAGTTGTGTATGTATCAGTTAACGTCAAATCAGTCAGATATAATCAAGGTTATCTGGAGAATTTTTATACTAAAAATTTTACCCTTTCTTATTCCTATACAATATGGACCCATAAACTATCAAGAAATCTCTCAGATGATTTTAATAAAGAGCCTGATCAGAAAATTACTTTAGGGACCCTTTTGCAGGAAAACTGGAACTTTTAAAATATTGATTCCTTACATTAAAAAAGTTATTCATTTCTATAATTTCTGGCCAGGACAGAAACTATAGTATTTATTCCTTATGACATAGTAAAAGTAGAAAGTGGATGCCTATGCTTCAAGTCTGTGTAAGATTTAAGATTTTGAGGTCCACTGAAGCCTCAGAATCAGTGACAGAGTTAAAAGTTCTGTCTTCCATAAATATGGGGATAGGAAGGAAGGCCCTGGCCTTGCAGCTGCACTCCTCAGGGTCTTCTGCACCGGGATTCCACTTTAGGTAGTTCCAGGTGCCCAAGAACTCTCTACTCTAGCCAGTCATTTCTGATGACTCCCCAATCCTGGGCTGCTAACAGTTCCATCAGTCTTTGGCCTCTGAAGGTTCTTTTGCTCTTCTTAGGGTTCTAATTTCTCCTAGAGGAGGTGCACCCAGACTAGTAGAGATGCCAGGTACGGTGGCACATGCCTATAGTCCCAGCACTTGGGAGGCAGAGGCAGGAGGATCACTGGGAGGGGTGTGCAAGATCAGCCAGGGCTACACAGTGAGTTCAAGGCCAGTGTGAACTGCATGGTAGAACTCTTGTCTAAAAAAGACAAAACAAACCAACCAACCAAACCAAGCAAAACCCCTCAACAAACTGATGGGGGGGATTCATCCTTGACACGTATGGCTTCTTTTTCAGAGACTTTACAGTTCCTTATGGGTCACTGACTCACTAAGCCTTTCTTGGCAGGAGCACCTGCAATTCCATATTACTATGGTGAGTATACAAGGTCTTATGTTCCTTTTTGAGATTAAAAGGTAAGAATTGAAGTTAGGGAAGAAACAACATATAATCACAAGGGTTATCTGGGCTGTCCAAAATGGAATCTGTTTGACATATACCTCTGAACAGGTGCTTTTGGAACTATAAAAGAAATATATTCTCTAGAAATTTGCCAGATTTTGAAAGATGAACACATTTGAAATAATAGCAAAATGCTAAAGAGATGAATGTATTAAGTACAAAGTGTATGAAAAAGACTACATAAAGTGTTTTGTGGTTCTATGGTGTTATCTTCCCTGCATCATGAAAAAACCAACAATAACAAATTGCCACTCCAGTAAACAGGAACATTTGCTTGCTAGGAGCTTGCTATTTTATTAAAATGCCATGCCTTACCCTCCTAAGGTTTATTACATTACGTGCTCTCTTTTCTTTCCTTTTGTTTGCTTTTCTCTCTTTTTTTTTTCTTCTTCTTCTTTTTTTTTTTTTTTTTTTTTTTAACCTAGCAGTTAAGCATAACAAATGTAGAAAAACTAAATAGAAAAGTGGGGAAGCTGCCTCCCTTGTTTTAGAGCTTGACAAGATGTGTTAGCTTTTACATTTTGAGCTCTGTAGGATGTCAGGCGCTCAGAGCAGGGGTGGCATCTATCTTTATGGTGCTAGAGGCACAGGCATCCTATTTGGATGAAATCATCCTTTGTTTCAGTTTTTAAAAATAGGGTTTGTCAAGGTCCCCAAATTTCTCCAGAGAGGCAATATGTCCCCTATTTCATTTGCGTGCCAGGGTGTCCCACTGCCGAGCACCGCGATGCTGACTGCAGAGGGGTCTCTGGTGTGCAGTTGTGCGTGGTCCACTTCACAACGGGCCTATCATTTGGGAGCCATCATCGCCTCTTCCTGGGGCCCTCCAGGGACTCAGCAGAAGGAGGGCACATTTCCTGTCCTCTCATGCCACTTGTCACCACCACTGGAAGCTCTGAAATCCCCATTTTCATGAGACCGTAGCTGGCTTGGCTGCCCATAGGATCATATGGGGAAGTTTTAAAAAATGCTACAGCCAGTCGCCCACACCCCGGATTCTGATTTAATGGCTGAGTGGCACAGTCTGGCTATTGATCTTTAAGGGCTCCCTGGAAGATCCTAATACGCCGCAGCTGAGGTTGAGTAATGCGGAAAGCAGAGGGTTGAAACTGTATTGTGGGAGTTAAAGTGCAGGTGAGGCTGAAATAGAGCTTGCAAAGGAATTGAGTGGCAGAATGTGCGCATGCACAGCAGTGTTTCTCTGTGGGAACTGTCTGTAGGGGCCCCTCCATAGTCTCTTCACCCTCTGTGTGAAAACTGAACTTCGTGCTTGGAACTTGAGGACGAGTGTGGGAATAGCTTAGTGATCGAGGTGGAGGCTTCCTGGGATGCTTATTTTTAACTCGAATATTACAGATGACGAGGATTGATGAGGCCGGTTTGTTCCATTCCCTTCTTCAGCCATCAGTTAGAAATATCTTTAAAATTTTAAGTCATATGATTTTGCTTCTTTTATAGAGACCTTTTAATTATTTTCCATTAGAACAAAATCCAACTCTCCCTCCTCCCAATGCTGGATATTGGACTCAGAGCCTCGCATCTGCGAGGCAAATACTCTGCCACTGAGCTACACTTGCAGTCCCTCGAAGTTCAAATTCTTTATTTTATTTTATTTTATTTTCAATTCTTTTATTGTTTAAATTTAACCATGGTTATATTACATATTTTCATCATCGGATCAGTTTAGATTAATACATATAGGTATATAAGATTGATCAAACAACTAAACATTAACCTTTCTAAATCCACATTACTTTTTTTTTTTTTTTCTTTTCCCCCTTTTTTTCTTTGAAAGTTGACATATTGCATATTGTCCTCACAATCATTCTATAGAGTGCAGTGTGTGG
>PVJA010018324.1:0-22609 GCA_004027025.1 Myocastor coypus | reverse complement strand
GTGCCAGCCCTGCCCTCAGGGCAGGCTGAGCCGGCCATAAAAATAAGTAAATAAACAAACAAACAAACAAAAGTTCTAAAAAAAATTCTTATCAGGGTCTCTGACTTCATCTCTGGCTCTTCTGGCTTACTGCACGTCAGCCACCCAAGCCTCTTTTCTGTTCTCCGAGCTCACCAAATATATTCCCACCGTAGGGTCTCTGAATTGACTGTGTGCTTTTTCTGGAAAGCTCATTTTCAAATAACCAAGGGCCTCTTGTTATTCAGGTCTCGGTGCAAACGTCAAATGTTCAGCGAAGCTCAGCCTGCCCACTCTGTATTCTCCTGATTTCTCCCATGTTACCTGTTTTCTTGTTTCCATAGCACTTCCTTCCTTCCTTCCTTTTTTTTTTTTTTTCCCCCACAGCACTTACTTACTTCTATGTGGCATTGACTTGCTTATTGCTAGTCATTTGTTAAGGATTTCCTCTTGCCCCAGAAGGTAAGTTCCTGGAGCCTAGGACCCTAGATATTCATTATCATAGCTCCAAAGCCTAGAGTACTGAGTCTATACTACGAAGTAGGCACACAATTACTGTTGTCACGAAGTTACTAAGGAGGTAAGTAAGGAAGTTACTAAGGGAAGGAAAAGGGGGAGGGAAAGAGAACGTCAAGGAAGCCATGAGTAAGCCCTTGATAATCTCTTCTCATTCTGAGTTTTGCAAGTATATAGCCATCATCTGCAATGTGCAGCCTACTTTCTCCTTTTTATTTTATTTTACTTGTTTTTTGGTACTGGGGACTGAACTTGGAGCTTGCACTTACCAGGTAGGCACTTATTCCACTGAGCTAGCTCCCTGGCCCTCTTTTCCCTTTTTTTTTTTTTTTTTTTTTACCCCTTCTCTTTCAAAAACCAGTGGAATCTGTGTGAGATTGAGACAGAAGCTCAAACAGCTACAGTTTTTATTACCTCTTTACTAAAGCTAATATAAAATGATCTTAATGGCAGTTGGAGCATCCACCTTCCTGGGTAGAAGCTAGGATCCCTCTGAGGATACAGGGGAGCAGTAGTTATCAGCAGTCTTGGGTCAAATTCAAATAGCAGGCTTGGTGGTAGAAACCAAATCAACGAATAGACTACTAAAACATACCAATGATATGTGTGGGTTATTGAAAATCTGTATTCCCCAAAATGTGTGTAAGCACTCTTAAATAAGAGTTTGTAGGACAAAGGATCCCAATGTATAGAATTTGTGGTATTGGAGTACATGTTAATAATTATCACCTAGTAAGTAAGTAGATAAGTGTCTGCATCCAGACAGCTCCCTAATACATTGCTTGAGGCTTGGAGTGTGCATTCAGAAGCCCTTGGGAGAAGAACCTGTGCAATGAGACCACACAGATCAAGGGCAGAGTCTCTGATCTCTCCTATGCAGTGGTTCTGAAACATAAAGGATGACCAATAGGTGATGAGGAGCTACCATCAAAGAGACCCATCAGTGAAGTAGCTCAACATCACATGTGCAGTGCTGGCTGAGCCCATCTCCTTCCTTATAGAATCTTGATCATACAAATAACTATGAGGAAGATCACACAACCCTATGAAGATTGCAACCAGGTTGTCGCCTGGCACTTGAAGGGGTGAGATTCTATACTCCTATTTTCAGAACAAGACACTGAACAACCTTTCTGATGGAACAGGCAGAGCTCCTGGTGCACTTTGCAGTATACTTTTCAAATGTTGACATTTATGAATATTTAGATGTTTTTCTTCATATCACTACAGTACTACCTGAGAATACTGGGCATCCCACGCATGCAGATGGTTGGGTATGTTCTGTTGATGGTAATTTTAAAAGATCTTTTTGCTTTGCTTGAGTAGTAGGAGAGCACTGTGTACCAGGTGGAGACAGTAGAATGCCAAGCCTTCTATAGCCAGAGAAACATCTTGTGGCCTGAAATGTCCTCAGTCTCCTGGCAGAACCTCTCTCCCCACTGAAAGAAGGGGTAGGGTTAGGGCTTAGGGCAGGATTAGGGTTATGGTTAGGGTTAGGGTTAGGGTTAGGGTTAGGGGTTAGGTTTAGTGTTAGTGTTGGGGTTAGAGTTAGGGTTAGGCTTGGGTTAGGGTTAGGGTTATGGGTTAGGGTTAGACTTCAGGTTAGAGGGTTAGCGTTAGCTTTAGGGTCGGTTTGGTGTTAGGTTTAGTGTTAGGGTTAGAATTAGGGGTTGTGGAATATGTTCAGGTTTGGGTTAGCATTAGGGTTGGGTTAGGATTAGGGTAGGGGTCAAGGTTAGGGTTTAGGGTTATCGTTGGGTTTAGAGTTAGGGTTTAGAGTTAGAGTTAGGGTTAGCGATAGGGTTAGACGTTAGAGGTTTAGGGTTAGGGTAGGGTTGGGTTTCGGGTTAGAGTTAGGTTTTTAGAGGGTTAGTGGATTTGAGGGTTATGATTATGGTTAGGGTTAGGGTTGGGGTTAGTTAGAATTACGTTTAGGGTGTTAGGCTTAGGCTTAGTGTTAATATAGGTTTAGGTGTAGAGTTATGGTTAGGTTTCGGTGAGCATTAGGTTAGGAAAGGGTTAGGGATATTTTAGGGTTACGGTTAGGGTTGGGATTAGTATTAGTCTAGGTTTACTGTAAGGGTTAGAGTTAGTTTTCGAGTTAGTGTTACAGTTGGGTGAAGCTTAGGGTTAGGGATAGGGATTAGGGTTAGGTTCAGGGTTAAGGTTTGAGGTAAGGGTTTGGGTTAGGCTTAGGGTTAGGTTTAGGGTTTAAAGTTAGGGTTAGAGATAGAATTAGGCCTAGAGTGTTAGGGTTAGAGGTCAAAGGTTAGATTTAGGTTTAGGGTTAACCTAGGTTTATGTTTAGGCTTAAGGTTAGTTTTAGAGTTAGGGTGACAGTTGGGTAAGGATTAGGGCTAGGGATTAGGGTTAGTGTTAGGGTTAGGGTTAGGATTGGATTTACAGTTACCGTTAGGTTTAGGGTTAGGGTGAGGGCAGTGTTAGAGTTAAGTTAGTGGTTATGTTAGGCTTGGGGTTTAGGATAGAGTTTGAGTGTTAGCTTGTTAGTGGGTTAGACTTTTAGTGTTAGGATTACGGTTGGGTTAGGATTAGGATTAGGGACAGGGTTAGGGTTATGGTTTAGCGTTAGGGTTAGGGCTTGAGGTAAGTGTTTGGTTTAGGCTTAGGGTTACGTTTAGGGTTAGGGTCAAGGTCAGGGTTAGGGTTATAGTTAGCTTTAGTTAGAGTGTTAGTGTTAAGGTTAGGGTTAGGATAAGGGTTAGGGTTAGGGTTATGGTTTAGCGTTAGGGTTAGGATTAGGTTTAGGGTTAGGGTTTAGGTTTAGTGTTACCGTTAGTATTAGGCTTAGAGTGTTAGGGTTAGAGGGCTAGGGTTTAGGTTATGGTTAGGGTTACGGTTAGGCTAGGGTTAGGGTTAGCATTAGGTTCATGGTTGGGTAAGGGTTAGTGTTTGGGTTAGAGTTCGGAGTTAGGTTTAGGGTTAGAATTAGGGCTTAGGGCAGGATTATATTTACTGTTAGGGTTGGCTTAGGGTTAGGGGTTAGGTTTAGGGTTAGATTTCGGGTTAGAGGGTTAGCGTTAGTTTTAGGGTCTGTTTGGTGTTAGGTTTAGTGTTAGGGCTAGGGGTTTCGATATGTGTTCGGGTTTGCGTTAGGTTTAGGGTAGGGGATATGGTTAGGGGTTAGGGTTAGGGTTATGGTTGGGTTTAAGGTTAGATTTTGAGTTAAGGTTTAGAGTTAGAGTTAGGGTTAGCGATAGGGTTAGAGCATCAGAGGTTAAGCTTTAGGGTTAGGGTAGGATTGGGGTTAGGGTTAGGGCTAGGGTTCTAGCTAGAGTTAAGATTAGGGTTAGGGTTATGATTAGGCTTAGGTTTAGCCTCAAAGTATAAGGGTTAATATGTTAGGGTTAGCGTTAGGGGTTTAGTGTTATGCTTAGGTTGAGGGTTATGTGCGGGGATACGGGTAGCGTTAGTGATAGGTATAGTGTTCCAGTTAGGGTTAGGGGTTAGGCTTAGGTTTAGCATGAGAGTGTAAGGTTTAGTGTGTTAGGCTTAGTGTTAGGGTTTTAGTGTTATGGTTAGTTTTACGGTTTTGTTTAGGGATAGGATCACAGTTCAGGTTAAAGTTACTGTTCGAGTTAGGGAGAGAATTAGGTTTAGGCTTAGGTTTCACCTTAGAATATAAGAGTTAGTGGGTTAGAGTTAGTGTTAGGGTTTAGTGTTATGGTTAGTTTAGGTTAATGTCCTGGGATAGGGTTAGGGTTAGTGTTAGGGGCAGGGTTCTAGTTAGGGTTAGGGTTAGTGTAAGCCTTAGGTTAAGCGATAATGTGTAAGGATTAGTGTGTTAGGGGTTTAGTGTTATGGTTAGTTTTAGGGATATGTACAGGGATAGGTTTAGGGATAGTGTTAGGATTGGGGTTCTAGTTAGGGTTAGGGTTAGGGTAGGCTTATGTTTAGCGTAGAATGTAAAGTTTAGTGTGTTAGACTTAGCATTAGGGGTTTAGTGTTATCGTTAGTTGTAGAGTTTTATTTATGTATAGGGTCACAGTTCATGTTAGGATTACTGTTTGAATTAGGGTTAGAGTTAGGGTTAGGCTTAAGTTTAGCATTAGAGTGTAAGGGTTAGTGGGTTAGGGTTAGTGCTAGGGGTCTAGTGTTATGGTTAGGTTTAGGTTTATGTTCTGGGATAGCGTTAGGATTAGAGTCAGAGTTAGTGCTCTAGTTAGGGTAGGGTTAGTGATAGGCTTAGGTTAATCGTTAGAATGTAAGGGTTAGTGCTTTAGGGTTTAGCGTTAGGGGTTTAGTGTTATGGTTAGTTAGGGTTATTTTTAGGGATAGGTTCACAGTTCAGGTTATGGATTCTGTTGGAGTTAGAGTTAGAGTTAGGGTTAGGCTTAGGCTTAGGTTTCTCCTTAGCGTGTAAGGTTAGTGGGTTAGAGTTAGCGTTAGGGGTTTAGGGTTATGGTTAGTTTTAGGTTTATGTTGTGGGATAGGGTTAGGGTTAGTGTTAGGGTTAGGGTTCTAGTTAGGGTTAGGGTTAGTTTAGGCTTAGGCTAAGCGATAAAGTGTAATATTTAGTGTGTTAGGCTTAGTGTTAGGGGTTTAGAGTTATGGTTAGGTTTAGGGTTATGTTCAGGGATAGGTTTAGGATTAGTGTTTGGATTGGGGTTCAGGTTAGGGATAGGGTTAGGGTTAGGGTTAGGCTTATGTTTAGCATTAGAATGTAAAGTCCTGTGTGTTAAACTTAGCATGAGGGGTTTAGTGTTCTTGTAGAGTTACGTTTAGGTATAGGGTCACAGTTCAGGTTAGGATAACTGTTGGAGTTAGGTTTAGAGTTAGGGCTAGGCTTAGGCTTACTGTTAGAGTGTAAGGGTTAGTGGGTTTGGGTTAGGGTTAGGGGTTTAGTGTTATGGTTAGGTTTAGGTTTAGGTTCTTGGATAGGGTTAGGGTTATTGTTACAGTTAGGGTTCTAGTTAGGGTGGGGTTAGTGATAGGCTTAGGTTAATCATTAGAATGTAAGGGTTAGTGCTTTAGAGTTAGCATAGGGGTTTAGTGTTATGGTTAGTTTTAGGATTATTTTTAGGGATAGGATCACAGTTCAGTTTAGGGTTTCTGTTGGAGTTAGTGTTAGAGTTAGGCTTAGGCTTAGGCTTCACCTTAGAGTGAAAGGGTTAGTGGGTTAGAATTAGCTTTAGAGGTTTAGTGTTATGGTTAGTTGTAGGTTTACGTTCTGTAATCAGTTTAGGGTTAGTGTCAGGGTTAGGGTTCTAGCTAGGGTTGAGTTTAGTGTTAGGCTTAGGTTAAGCGATAAAGTGTAATGTTTAGTGTGCTAGGCTTAGCGTTAGCGGTTTAGTGTTATTGTAGAGTTACGTTTAGTATAGGGTCACAGTTCAGGTTAGGAATACTGGTCGAGTTAGGGTTTGAGTTAGGGTTAGGCTTAGGTTTACTGTTGGAGTGTATGGGTTAGTGGGTTAGGGTTAGTGTTAGGGGTTTAGTGTTATGATTAGGTTTAGGTTTATGTTCTAGGATAGGGTTAGGGTTATTGTTAGGGTTAGGGGCTAGTTAGGGTGTGGTTAGTGCTAGGGTTAGGTTAAGCGTTAGAGGTTATTGTTTTAGGGTTAGCGTTAGGGCTTTAGTGTTATGGTTAGTTTTGGGGTTATTTTTAGGGATAGGGTCACAGTTCAGGTTAGGTTTATTGTTCAAGTTAGGGTTAAAGTTAGGGTTAGGGTTTGGTTTAGCGTTAGAATGTAAGGGTTAATGTGTTAGGGTTAGCTTTAGGGGTTTAGTGTTATGGTTAGTTTTAGAGTTATGTTCTGGGATAGGTTTAGGGGTGGTGTTAGGATTAGTGTTCCATTTAGGGTTAGGGTTAGTGTTAGGCTCAGGTTAAGCGTTAAAAGTGTAAAGTTTAGTGTGTTGGGCTTAGTGTTATGAGTTTAGTGGTATGGTTAGTTTCAGGGTTATGTTTAGGCATAGGTTTAGGGTTAGTGTTAGGGTTGGGGTTCTTGTTAGTGTTAGGGTTAGGCTTCGGTTTAGCATTAGAGCATACGGTTTATTGTGTTAAGCTTAGGGTTAGGTTTTTAGTGTTAAGGTTAGTTTTAAGGTTTTGTTTAACGATAGTATCACAGTTCAAGTTAGAGTTACTGTTCGATTTAGGGTTAGTCTTAGGTTTTGCGTTAGAGTGTCAGGGTTAGTGTGTTAGGCTTAGCCTTAGGGGTTTAGTGTTATCATTATTTTTAGGGTTATGTTCTGGGATAGGTTTCAGGTTAGTGTTAGGATTGGGATTCTAGTTAGGGTTAGGGTTCGTGTTAAGTTTATATTAAGCATTAAAGTGTAAGGTTTATTGTATTAGGCTTAGTTTTAGGGGTTTAGTGTTATGGTTAGCTTTAGGGTTATGTTCAGGGATAGGTTTAGGGTTAGTGTTATGGTTGGGCTTCTAGTTAGGTTTAGGGTTAGGCTTAAGTTTCGCGTTAGAGTGTAAGGGTTAGTGCATTAGAGTTAGCTGTAGGGGTTTAGTGTTATGGTTAGTTTTAGGTTTATGTTCTGTAATAGGGTTAGGGTTTGTGTTAGGGTTAGGGTTCTAGTTAGGTTTAGGGTTAGTGTTAGCCTTAGGTTAAGCGTTAAAGTGTAACATTTAGTGTGTTATGCTTAGCGTTAGGGGTTTAGTGTTATGGTTAGGTTAGTTTTATGTTCAGGGATAGGTTTAGGGTTAGTGTTAGGATTGGGGTTCTAGTTAGGGTTAGGGTTACGGTTAGGCTTATGTTTAGCGTTAGAATGTAAGGTCTAGTGTGTTAGACTTAGCCTTAGGGGTTTAGCATTATTGTAGAGTTATGGTTAGGTATAGGGTCACAGTTCAGGTTAGGATTATTATTCGAGTTAGGGTTAGAGTTAGGGTTAGGCTTGGGTTTACTGTTAGAGTGTAAGGTTTAGTGGGTTACGGTTAGGGTTAGGGGTTTAGTGTTATGGTTAGGTTTAGGTTTATGTTCTGGCATAGGGTTAGGGTTATTGTTAGGATTGGAGTTCTAGTTAGGGTTAGTGTTAGGCTTAGGTTTAGCGTTAGATCGTAAGGTTTATTGTGTCTGTCTTAACATTAGGGTTTTCGTTTTATGGTTAGTTTTAGGGTTTTATTTAGGGATAGGATCACAGTTCAGGTTAGAGTTACTGTTCGAGTTAGGGTGAGAATTAGGTTTAGGCTTAGGTTTCACATTAGTGTTTAAGGGTTAGTTAGAGTTAGCTTTAGGGGTTTAGTGCTATGGTTAATTTTAGTTTTATATTCTGCGGCAGGGCTAGGGTTAGTTTTAGGGTTTGTGTTCTAGTTAAGGTTAGGGTAAGGCTTAGGTTTAGCGTTAGAGTGTAAGGTTTAGTGTGTCAGGCTTAGTGTTAGGGTTTTAGTGTTATGGTTAGTTTTAGGGTTTTGTTTAGGGATAGGATCACATTTCAGCTTAGGGTTACTGTTCGAGTTAGGGTGAGAGTTAGATTTAGGCTCGGTTTGGCATTAAAGTGCAAGGGTTAATGTTTTAAAGTTAGCATTAAGTGTTTAGTGTTATGTTTAGTTTGAGTGTTATATCCAGAGATATGGTTAGCATTAGTGATAGGTTTTAATGTTCCAGTTAGGATTAGGGTTAGGCTTAGGTTTAGCATTAGAGTGCAAGTTTTACTGTGTTAGTCTTAGTATTACGGGTTTAGTGTTATTGTTAGTTTTATGGCTATGTTCAAGGATAGCTTTAGGGTTAATTTTAAGGTTAGGCTTTTGGTTAGGGTTAGGGTTAGGCTTAGGTTTATCGTTAGAGTGTAAGGGTTAGTGGGTTAGAGTTAGCGTTATGCATGTAGTGTTGTGGTTAGTTTTAGGTTTATGTTCTGGGTTAGGCTTAGGGTTAGTGTTAGGGTTTGAGTTCTAGTTAAGGGTTTAGTGTTATTGTTAGTTGCAGGGTTATGTTTAGGTATAGGGTCATAGTTCAGGTCAGGATTACTGTTTGTGTTAGGGTTAGAGTTAGGGTTAGGCTTAGGTTTATCGTTAGAGTGTAAGGGTTAGTGGGTTAGGGTTAGTGTTAGGGGTTTAGTGCTATGGTTAGGTTTAGGTTTATGTTCTGGAAGCGCATTAGCGTTATTGTTAGGGTTAAGGTTTTAGTTAGGGGAGGGTTAGTGATAGGCTTAGATTAAGCTTTAGTGTGTAAGGGTTAGTGGGTTAGAGTCAGTGTTAGGGGTTTAGTGTTACAGTTAATTTCATGTGATTTTAGCCTTTCACCCTTTATTGATACTAATCTGATTATAATGTCTCAAGTACCCTTTTTAGGTTCTAGAGAATAAATTCTTAAATGAAACAATATATGAATACATTAGGCACAAAAACATCCTCCAAGTCTTTTTGCACAAATCGGTGTTCACATTAATAAGGTTGTGCCCTATATCTAGGGCCCTACGGAAATGATAAATATATTGGGAGAATTGTAAAGGGCCCTGAAATTCCCAACCACCCCATCCTAGATCGGGGCTATGCACAGCATGGATTCCTTCCCATAAGTATGCATGGAATGTATAAAAATGATGAGATTCTATAACTCATAATAAATTTAATAAGTAGTTATTTTTTACTTACTTAGAAGTGGGTTTCTCTAGGTAGGTGACCTCATGAGCTGAGCCCTTCCAGACCAAGGGAAGTATCTGAGTATGCTGCTGGAGTCAGGGATGAAAAGACAGATGCCATGCTGCAAACTGCTGTCAGTGTGGCCACATGATTTAGGCATGAGCGTGGTTTCTAGAATGCTGCGAGCTCACTCAGGTTAATAGCCATCAATGAAATAGGGTATTTCCTAAGTCATTAAATTTGCAGTAATTTGTTATATGGCAAAAGAAATCCAATAGTGGTTTCCAATACATAAAAAGCTAGACATCTAAACAATTTTCATAATGCAACTGTTGTAGGCAGCTAAATTAGATAGAAATATTGTAGACAGTCAGGGACAATATGGAAGATAAGTTGACTTTGTAGCTTTGCAGGAGGCAGGCACCCCTGTTATGGGCTGGAACTCAAGACAAAAGAGTAAGGAAAGGCAGCCATAATCTTCCCTAAGGATGCATATTAGGGATTGATATTCTAAACTGGTATCAATCACCTAAGAGCCCCAAAAGTCATTAACCCAGCCCCTACAGGAAGAGCTCTTGTTCCATATTCATGCCCACTTGCTATGTGGCTTGCTTCCCCATTTGAATCCTATTTAATCAATTTGACTTGAACAATGGTGCTTGCAGTCTCATTGGTTGACCCTAGTATTGTCCCACTTCATGCCCACTGTTATGGTTTATGTCTAGTTGTCCCCGCAAAGCCTCATGTAGTCATTGGGTGGAGACTTCTAGAGTTTGAGACTTGATCCATGATCCATGGGATTATGGATTTTAGTACTGATGGGATTATGGGTGCAAGTACTTCTGGGATTATGGGTGTAGCCTAGGGCGGGGGCTAAGGTGGAGAGCCTGAATGTAATATAAAGACAGAGAGACAGACTCAAGCTGTTGCTGCTGCTCTGCTGCCCTGATTGATTGGCTGCCTCTGCCACCATTTTGCTGCTGTTCTGCCGCCATGAACTGGATGCTCTCTGCCCTGCTCCACTTAGCCTTGGGCCAACCAAATATGGACTGAAACCTCTATGAACTGTGTGCTAAATAAACCTTTCCTTCCTTCATTTTGAGTGTCGGGTATTTGTCCCAGCAATGAGTAAAAAGTAACTAAGACACCCACTTAAGCAAGTTACCATGGTTTTCACCTTAGGCCCTCCTGATCACGTGATTTTTGTCCTATAAAATCCCTGAAAAAGACAATTTCCTGGGTAACCCACTAGGGCCCCGCTTCTGTACCATTCTCAGAAAGAAGCTTTCTTTCCCAATAAATATTCTACTCTTAACCTTCATTTTGTTTCTAAAATTCATTCTTTGGTTTTAGAGAGCATGAACTTGTTCAAATATCTTTCAAGTCAGGATTTCACTTTTCCCCTGTATCACAACTATGGCTGATCATCTCAACTAGAAATTCTTGAGGCTGCCCAAGTCTAAATCCCATGGAAGGCTGCTAAGTGACATAGATACATACACATGTATATTTCTGTCCCATTTTTAAACTTTCGTTGGAGGTCATGCAGCACTTTCTAGCATTTTCTTTCTGTTAGCAATGAGTCATTACTCTGACCCATATTCAAAGTGAGAAGAATTGGACTTTGTTTTTTTTGTGGAAGCCACAGGTCAGGTTTTATTTTTGCAGAGAACTGCAGCTGCTATGCTATGTTCCCTGACTTAGGTGTTTTAGGTTTTTTTATTTATTTATTTATTTTTTTTTTTATCTAACAGGGATTGAACTCAGCACCTTGCACTTGCCAGGCAAGCACTTATTCTACTGAGCTATCTCCCCAGCCCCTGTTCTCTGACTTAGCACTGAGCCATATTCTTGCCCTTTACAAGGCCAGTAGAGTTTCTGAAACAACTATTTTGTTTTTAAAAATGGAGATAATAATTTACAAACAGCAGAGTTTAAATTAGTCCAGTGTTGAAATAAAAATGTGCAGATATATATATATATATATATATATATATATATATATATATATATATATACTGTTTAAGCAGGGCATCTCTACTTCCCAGGTTGAGCTTTTTTTCATTGCTTTTTTTTTTTTTTTTTTTTCCAGGTAAGTCTCATTTCCTTCCCAGACTCCCCACAGTGTTTAATACTACTCTAGTGTCCATCATTGTAACTGGATTTGCATATTTTTGACTCCTGTAAAAATGTAATTATATTGCAGTTACTGTCTACCTGGTAACTTTCGCTTACTACAATGCTTTTCAGATTTTTCAATATTAAAGAATGTATTAGTGCATTTCTTTATTTGTGTGAATTATTTTATGTTATTGTGCGACTACAGTAGGGCTTTTCTAGTCTAATATTTAGGCTATTTGGATGGCTTGCTTCTAAATCACACACATGCGCAAACACATACACACACACACACACACAAACAAACAAACCAAAAACAAAAAAAAACTTTATGATCAGCTTTAGTAGACTGTGGCAAACCATTCTCTCTAGGGTTTGTAGAAATTTTCAATTCCATTGGTCAGACTATTGGAGGTTTATTGATGGGCTGCATGCGGTTTTAGGTTTCATTTTCTTTATGATCTTGTGGACCACTTTCCCACTAATTCATTAATATTTTGGATATTTTCTTTTTTACTTTTTAAAAAGAATAAAAACACTAAAAAATAGGCGTGAGAGAGAATTTCAGTGAGTAAGATGATAGAAAGTGAACAACTGTTATATTACATACTGTTTTCTTCAAATTAATTGTTCAGAGTACCAGATATAAGCATGCAAAACTGATAAAAAATTAAAAAATGAGCATTAACTTGGACATTTTCCTGATAAACTGCATGTTCAGCTCTTTTGCTCATTTTTAATTAGGTAGGACAACTTCATATAGGTTTATAAAATTCTGTAAAATATTGGCTTTTGGCCTTTTTTGGTACATACATTGCAAATAGTTTTTTGTTTTTTCCGTATAGCTTGACCTTTTATTCTCAGAAGGGTTTCCTTTAAAGAATAGAACTCACATTTTTTTTAGTGCAAACCCTTATTCTTAAGAGAATGTAGCTGTATATCCTAACTCTCTCATGTATACATATTTTATTTTTATTTTTAAAGTTTCTAATGAAAGGATAAAATATATCATAAGAAGATTGTAAGTCAAAGGTACAGTGTGAAACATAAAACAAAAATTATAATTAGACAATATTCAGAAAATTAAATATGAATTAATTAAAAATTAAATTAGATATTTCAAAACAGTATTCCAAAATTCAAATCAAATTGTTAGTCTAACTTAGATGCCAGAATGTTGTGTATCATATGTATGAATCTGCAATCTATTCAGAGTAGTCACATAGTATTTGAATAGTCACATAGTATTTGAAAACATATCAAGTAAGAAAAAGTTTCCATTGTAGTAAAGAATTATTAAGAATAAAACATAACATAAATACTGGAATGGCATATGTATGAACAGAACTTCTAATAGTTTGGGGATAGGATATCGCACCATGTTCTAGTATGTCGTGTACATGCACAGTGTCCATGACACTTACCAGTGGCCAGGTGTCACTTGTGGGACTGAGCTACTGCTCTTTCCTTGATATCCACCCTGTAGACACAGACAGAATGATGGCACATAGGGTGTAGGAGAAGACCATTTGTAGAATATGGTCATGGAAATATTTGCTGCTATATAGAAAAGAATAACTGAAAGACTGCTTTTGCATATCTCTTTTTTTTTTTTCCCTGTGTTTATTTGCTCTATTTGGTGGGTTGTTTCCATTCTCCTTCAAGAAGTTGTGGTCATTTTGATCCCTCTCTAGAATATCTTTTAGTAAATTGTGTAGGGTTGGTTTTGTCTCATGAAATTATTTAGTTGTTCTTTGTCCTGGAGGTATTTCGGTTCTCCATTATACTTGAAACTTCGAGTGTTTTGCAGGGCAGATCAGTCTGGGTTGGTGTTTGTTTTCTTTCAAGGCTTGAAGTACTTTGCTCCATGCTCTTCTTGACCTGATGGTTTGTAAAGAGAAACCTGCCATTGTTCTGATGGGTTCTCCTTTAAACATGATCTGTTTCTTTCCTCTAGTGACTTTTAGTATACTATTCCTATACTGAATTTCTGGGATTTTGATTATTATATTTATAAGTGTGGTTTTAATTGAGTTGATGTTATTTGGAGTTCTATGTGCTTCAGTTACTGAATGTCAAATTGTTTCTACGTATTTGGGAAGTTTTCTGCTATTACTTGTGCCCATGTTCTTTTGATATCATTTGTGTTGACTCCTTTCTCATTGATGTCTATTAGTCTCATGTTGTTTATCTGTACATCATCTTGCAGATGTTGAATTATTTTTCCTGTATCCTACTTGTTTTTAAGAGATCTTTTCTTACCTTTTCACTAGCTGTATCTGTGTCTTCAAGGACTGAAAGTCCATTTTCACTTTCATTGAAGTGGTTTTGCCAGCTTGTGACTGAGGTTTTAATTTCCTGTATAGCACTTTGAATCTGTTTCATGCATTTTATTACTTTCCTATATTGCTCATTCAAGGATTCATCATTTTTCTATTTTCTTTTTTTTTTTTAAATCAGTGTCTCCTTTAGAAGCACTTAGTAGTTCTTTCATCATAGTTATCATTTCTTTTTTGATTTCAGAAATTATTTCCAATCTGGTTTCCTCTATACCTTTATGCAACTGTTTCTTTACTTCAGATACTATTATTTCAGAGATTTCAGGTGTGCGATTTCTAATTTCTTCTATGCTATTGTCTCCTGCCTGTGTTCAAGGTGGACTTGAGGCCTGAGAGTGCATTTACCTCCTTCTGTTTGTCATTTTGTATAGCCCTGCCTTCTTTTCTCTGGTGTAGAGATTTGGTAGAGTTCTTACGTTAGCACCAGATCTAGTTATACCAATAAGTTGTTAATAGGCCCAGGGTGATCCCATTTATATGCCAGGCCTTGTTGCTGGGTCAAATGAGTTTCTGGGAGGCCCAGACTGGTCTCACTCAAACGTCAGGCCTGGTTGTTGAGTCGAATGAGTTTCCCGAGAAGTCATACATTTTAAACCAGCACTTTTCAATGCTTTAGCTTATAGTTAGCATTTTTGATTTTTTAAAAGAATTCTTTATGCATCAACATGCCATGTAGATGTGCTTTCATGATTGCTTTAAGGAATTTTGTTATTTGTTCATTTCTTTTATGTGTATGGTCCATATAATAAGTTTTTATTATAGTGTGGTGGGTAAAAGCTATCAATATAGCTGTTCAATTGATACAGTGGCATTTACTAACACCAGCTTTCACTGAGTGGGAACAGAGTCTAGTTATTGAATCCAGTGCTTATTAAGTATGGGCTATTCCCAAGCATCTTACACTGATTGTAATCTACTCATCTCCTCTGCCATTATTATGCTGAATAACTGCAGCTTGATCACATTGATAAACTTGCCACCTTTTTTTTCTTTAAGTTTGATTATTGTTCTAGTTGTTTTTTTTTTTTTTAAATGTATTTAGTACAGGGTCTACAGGGTTTCACTACACAGATCAGACTTGTAGTGATCCTCCTGTTTTCAGCCTTCCAAGTGCTGGGATGCCAGAAGCTTGCTGCCATGCCCAATCTTGTTCTGGTTCTTTGCATTGCCTTCATATTTTACAATCAATTTGAATATTTAAAATGTACTGGCATTTTTACTAGGATTTCTAATTCAATTATTTGCAAGACAGCTGACATCTAATTATTGAAACTTTTAATCCAATCCATGAATATGTTATCTCTCTCTCTCTCTCTCTCTCTATATATATATATATATATACATATATATATACATATATACATGCCATATATATATATACATATATATACATATATACATATATATACATATATATACATATATACATGCCATATATATATATATATATATATATATATATAGAGAGAGAGAGAGAGAGAGAGAGATAGATAACATATTCATGGATTGGAATAAAAGATATATATGTATTGCACTTTTCCTTGTCTCTTATTCTCTTTTTAATACCTTTTTTGCTTTCTTGTAAAACAACCATTTACTTGAGAGCAAGAGTATAGCAATAATTGAAATTATGTTAGAAGCAGCACACATCTAAAAGACCAGAATGACAGGCATTCCAAACATAATCTTAGTGTTACACATTGCTATCCTCAGTGTGAAAAACCTGTTGGAGGTTTGTAGGACTATTCATTCTAATTCATCCCGTGTATATAAATGCATGGTTTTTCTCCTGCCATGTTTCCTATCTTTTCTGCTTACAGTCTCTTTCTTGTTTAACCCTTAAGTTCTTGATTTCTATTCAACAATGTTATGCCTCTCCATTTTTATTGTTTCTTTTGCGTTCTTATACTAGGGAGACCATGTGATACACATGTAGGTTTGGTTTATTTCACTTATGAGTATATGTTCAAGATACATGCACTTATATATAAAGTTTCTAGTTAATCATTCTTTATAGCTGAGTAATATTCCATTGTATAAAAATACCACATCTTTTTCAACCCTTCTTCAGATGATGGGCATTTTGGTTGTTTACAAGATTTGGCTATCATAAAATGTGCTGCTATAAACATAGGTGCACAGATACAATATTTTCAATTCTGGGAAAATTCCCAGTAGGGGGATCACTGGATTGAATTGATCTTTCAGTAATATCTCATGTTTAGTGAAGGAAACTTGTACATTTTTTTGTTTATAGTTATTCCTAGATATTTGATGATTTTGTGCAAGTGGACAGAGGGGAAGTTTTATATTTTATATTCCAGTTATGTTTTAGTATATAAGAATGGAAATAATTTAAATATGTTGATGTCTTCATATCAAGGAAAATTTAAATTTAGATATTCATTCCTATAATTTATTGTAGATCTTCAAATTTCCAGTTACACATTCATGTTATCTGTATTAAATGATAAGCTTTATCTCTTTCTAACATTTATATGTCTTGATTTTTATTCTCTGCTACACCATCTTGGCTAACACCATCTGTATGATGCTAACTAGAACTGGTGACTACAGGCATTTTTTTTGTTACTTTCCAACTTAGCAGAAATTTTAACGTCTCACAACTAAGCGTAAGTTAAATGTAGAATTTTGGTGTATTTATTATTTTGGGAAAGCTTCTTCCTATTAACTGGATTATTGAAAGTCTTTATCATGGAGGAGTGCTGTATTTATAATTTTCTTTTGCATCTCTCAATGGTGCATCAACTATTTTGTATTTCTCCGTTTTTATTTTAGACAGAGTTTCACTACATAATTCCTGACTGGGCTTGAACTCAGATAACTCATGTTCACATAATTTCAGTGATCCTCCTGCTTCTGCTTTCTGAGTTATGAGAGTATAGCTATGCACTACCATGCACAACCATAATTTTTTTTTATTCCTCTGTAAATACGGTGATTTTGTATATTTAGTGTTTTTTTTTTTTTTTTTTTTTTTTTTTTTTTTTTTTTTTTTTTTTTTTTTTTGTGGTGGCACTAGGTTGGGCTCCAACTTGTAGTCCTCTTGCTTCATCCTCCAAGAGTGCTAAGATTAGTGTGCATCATGATTCCCCCCTAAGTCTTACATCCTTGAAATGAACTCAACTTGGTATGTCTCTTCTCCTAAAAATTGATTCATTTGTTAAGTGTTTTGGTTATGACTTTTGTATCTAATAATAAGATATTATCTACAGTTTTCCATTATTTTAAAGTCATTGGGAAGTTTTGGCTGTGATATAACACCTGAATTAAAAAATTAAGAAAAAATTCTCACATTTTTCTTTCCTCTGAAAGACTCTTTTTGCAGTTTTGAAACTTTAATAGCATTTATCAATAAAACCATCTGGACCTGAGTTCTTATTTGTAAATATTTTGGGCATTAAGCTTTGCAACAATAATGACAGATTTACAGGTGCAACAGGAAAAGGTTAAGAGGCACCCCAAGCATCTTTTACTCAGACTCTATCAACTGTAACATTTTGAATAATTAATTAAACTATCAAGCGCAAGGAACAGAGATTGACAAAATCCATACTTCTTTTATCTATTGCATCTCATCCACACTATTCATGTCTTACTTGCTGCACAAACTTTCATTATGTGTGTGTATAATTCTATGTAACTGTGTCACAAGTGTGTCTTTGTACACTATCTTCACAACTGAGATAAGGATAGAGTTATTTCTTATATTGGTAAAGACAGAGATAGCCATGCCATTGTATTTCTTAATTACTGGAAACAAGTAATTTCTCTATTTCAATATTTAGATTATTTCAAGAGTATTATCAAAATGGAATCCTCTAACATGTAACTTTTTGAAAAAGTTTTTCTTCACTTATAATTTTTTTAGGTCCATTGAAATGTATATCAGCACTTCATTTCTTTTTGTTGCTAAAATGTGATGATATGGATATACCATGATGTGTATATACATCTGCTAGGAAGAATAGTTACTACAAATAATCATTTACAAGTTTTTCTTTCACTGAGTTACATTCCTAAGAGTACTTTAGCTGACAAACTTTTTCAGAGTGGCTATATCATTTCATAGTTCTATTAGTCATACATGAGTGATCCAATTTCTCTAAATGATGGCCAATGTTTAATATTACTTTAGTAACATTTACACTTTAGTGCTACTTTGGTATTCATTAGTGCTTCCAGGAGGCACAACAAATATAAAAAGTAGCAAGTGTCAAACCAGTTGCTTTACATTCAATGGGTGAGCCACAAGGCATTGGACGCTGACATGTTCAGTCTTATGCGTTGAGTGTGGAAGCTGTGACAAGCAGGGGGACAAAGCTTTCGTGTCAAATGCGTTGAATGTCAAATTCAAGGAGCTACAAAACAATCAAATACCAAAGTCTTTGTTATATTTTGTATTTTAGCTCTTAGTAAAGTTTTACAGTGTTATCTCATTGAGGTTTTAATTTGCTGTAATAGTTGATTGTGACAATTCAAGAAGTTCAGAAGCTTAACTGAATTATCTCAGCAATCCTCCAGCCAAAGTGTAGAAGACCCACCCTAGGGCAGCTTGACCTGGGTGATGTGAAGGGGAAATGAGGAAGGGCAGATTTGCTTTTGTCCTTAGGAGCTCCAGGCTTTGCCTTCAGCTTGGACATCATCTCTTGGCTGTTAACGCAGACTTTCTGGCTTCTTCTATAGACTCTTCAGCCTTTCATTGCACACCAGCTGGCTTCCTGACAGGGGCTTGTATGACACTACAGTGAGCTCCAGATCTTGGTCTCCAGTGGGAGTCTGGGAGGAAAACACCTGTAAGAACAGTGATTACAGGGATCCAACATGGCTGACTAGAAGAGGGGTCATGTCAGCGACACTCAGAGAAGAGTCACCAAAGAAAGTATAGGGATTTTGAAACATGGCAAGCAGCTGCATTCTGAAACAGTAAATCTATCTGAAAGATGATCCATGTAGATCAGATATATGGTTTGTTGAAAAGGGGAGCGGGGCGTCACCATGACTGGTCACACTGTCCTGACCCCTGTAGTCTCCATCTTGTAACATGCCCGATAACCTGAGGCAAAACCAGATGCCCAGGGTAGACTGTCTACACTAGACCCTTCTCCCTATCATCTGCCATGCACCAGGGAATGCTGCATCCCTGGAGAATCTTCTCCAGTGGTGACTATGGAGAAGGGAAGCCATTCCACTCAGTCACTGTAAACACAGAAAACATCAGATGGCAAGGAGGATGCCCACTGAGACCTACAGATGACATCGCTGCAGACAAAGGGGAAGAAGTGAGACTGAACAGTTGGTTTAAGGGAGCTCTTTTCGGTCATTTCCATAAAAAGTGGAAAAATCTGAGGGAACAGGAAATCCTGAATAGTAACCACCATCATCCTTGGTGGGCACAGGGATTCTGCACCCTGAGCTCAGGGAGTGCACCAGATCCCAGCTGCTGCAAAGGGAGGCTCTTGGGACAGGGTCAGTTCAGGATCTGGGTACAGAGTAAAAGACAAGATAGGCTAGGCCTGAGAATTTTCTGGCACCAAGGGAAGCAGGAGTCATAGGATACTGGAAGAAGTTGAAGGAGAGCTCGGTGTCAGGAAGATTATTTTCTAATTTCTTCTCAAATGAACTGAGGTGCTTAGATCAGGGCAGAGGACAAAGACTGAAGTTAACCATGCTATAAGGACAGCTCACATCTCAGAGGTGGCTCAGGGAAGCTGGCATCCTCACCACTCTCAGGGAGACTGGTGAACAGCTCTAGACGGGTGGGGAATGGGTGTGAATGCGACTAAAGCAGGAGGGGATCCAGGCAGATACTTGGAACTGATGGCATTGTGGCCACAGCAGGATTGCTTGTGCCTTCCCAGCAGAAGCCTCTGTTCTGGTTTGCTCCAGCTTTTATTTATTTATTACTTTGTTGTTCCCTTTGTCTTCTCTTTTGTTCATTCTCCAATTCCTGCTTTTCTATTGATATTGTAGTGCTTTATTTATTTCGTCTATTTTTAAAATTTTCAGGTTTGTTCTGTATTCTGCTCTCTCTTTTCTCTTATTAACCTTCTGAGCTTGCAGTTTTTACTACTTTTATCTGTATACCTGCCTTTCCTTGCCTGCCTTTGCCTTTCATGCGATCTGTCTATCTTATCTCACCTTATCTTATCTTACCTTATCTTAGCTTATCTATCTAATCTATCATCTATTATCTATCTATCTATCTATCTATTGTCATCTATCAATTCTCTAGCTAGCTATCACAGTATTTGTAAAGAATGAGAAGAGCAGACAAGTCCTTTAACTTGGATAGTACTACACATGTTGGGATACCTCTAACAGATTTGGGCTTAGAGGATTCAAATTAAATTATTCACAAATTTATTAACAGGTTCTGGAAGTTCCACAGCTGTCTTCAATTCCAAATTATATCTTCCTCACCATCACCACAAATATCATTTTATGAATCTTTTAACACTAACCCCTCACTTTAACTGTCAAAGACCCTCCTATATTGCCGGTGGGAATGTTCACTAGTTCAACCATTATGGAAATCAGTGTGGAGATGTCTCAAAAACTAAAAATAGAAATTCCACTTGATCCAGCTGTTCCCCTGTGTATCTTCCCCAATGAGTTAATGATGTCATTTCACAAAGAGTTGTGCATCTTAAGGTTTATAGCAGCACAGATCACAATAGCACCTTATGTGGAATTGGCCTATGTGGAATCAACCTATGTACCTACAGAATAATCAGTGGGTAAAGAAAATGTGGTATCTCTACATGATGCAGTATGACTAAGCTTTACAGAAAGTTATATTTGAGACACTTAGAGGAAAACAGATGCTTCTTGAGAGTATAAGGCTAAGTGAGAGAACTCATCCACACAGACTTAAATACTATACGGCTTCTCTCACATGAGAATCCTGAAGTACAAATAAAGAGCAAAACAAAAAGATTGATAACAACTCATTGGAGAAGATACTCAGGGGAACAGCTGAATCAGATGGAATTTCTATTTTAGGTTCTTGAGACATCTCCACACTGATTCCCATAATGGTTGAACTAGTGAACATTCCCACCAGCAATGTAGGAGGCCCTTTGACGGAGTGAGGGGTTAGTGTTAAAAGATTTCTAGGATATTTGGGATGATGGTGAAGAAGATATAATTTGGAATTGAAGAAAGCTGTGGAACTTTCAGAACTTGTTCATGTATTTGTGAATAATTTAATTTGAATCCTCTAAGCCCAAATCTGTTAGAGGTATCCCAACAAAACCAAAGGACTGATAAGCCCAGGGAGATGGGTGTTTTGCAGACGGGAAGGGGACCAAGAGATGGAAGGGAGTGTGGGGAATGTACTTTGTGACATGTATGGGTACCAACAATCTGCAATGGATGTAACCACTCCATGTTGCAAACATGAACTAAAGAGATCTGAAAATGAGGGAAAGAGATCTAGAGACAGAAGGAGGGACAAAGCTGGGAGGAGAAGGGAGTAGACAGAATGAAGATCTGTCCAGCACGTGCACCTGTTGCCAAAGATGAATGCAAACATGGTGTCCTGCAGACATGTACCAATGCATTAAAAAAAACCCAGAAAACAAAAAACAAAAACAAAAACAAAAAAAACCAAAGAAGTGTAGCTGCCATATCAGCATATGAAATGCTCCTACTCTCTTGCAGTAATACTGTTCTGGAAATTCTGGGTTCTAGTCCGGATTTCAAACTTTTTTAAGGTCATGTTAAATGGAAGTTTATCCTATGAATAATGAGAAATATAAAGGAATTTTGCAGTGTTGTGATTTTATATAAAAAAAGAACAAAGCATACAAATAGCATGTATCCCCTCCCATCTCTGTATTCCATTTGTTAGAATTGGCTCCATGACCACAGTGACTATCTGGCTTGGTGGAAACCATATTTTCCATTTGATAGTTTGGAATCTGAGGTCCAAAGAGGATATGTAGTATGTAAGGTGACTGTGAAAAAATTTTAAAAGCTACAACTTATTTATCATCTACCCTATACCAAGTAGTTTACTTGCATATATCGTTAAACATGCAACAAACATCTTATGGATAAGCAGAGATGCAAATTTAAAGCATCTTATATATGCTAACACAGTGAATAATGAGGCCAGGTTTCATGCTATATCCCTTTTATTTTCATTGTATCACTTACAGATTCATCTACTAAAGAAATGTTTATCATATGACTTGCCCTTCTGATAGGTCATTGAATACAAATGATAAAAAGTTCCATTTTAGTGGACAGTATTAGGAGCTAACACTTACATAGTGATTGTAATGTGCCAGGAAGGGTCCTAAGAATTACTACACATTCTTCCCAATAACCCATGGGATAGATGTTAGTATCATTTTTCATGTAAGGAAAACACCAGTCTTAGAGTTTTGGCTGGGTCATAAAGCCACTAAGCATCAGAGTTAGTTTTAGAGCATGGGTCTTGGTGGTTCTGTGTGTCTCATGCTACTGTACTTAGCAGCAGTGACGTCACATGACCCACATGCTAGGAATTCTGTATGGATAGGAGACCTTACGTGTGCGGTACACTGATCTAAACTTCCTGGAGCAGCCTGGGGGCTTGGAGATCTCATTTTTTAATTTAATATGTCGAGGAAACTCAGGAACAGTGAACTGGTTCTGAAATTTAGCTGTACGTTTGACTCACCCAGGGAGTTTTAAAAATGCTGATGACTGGGCCCTACCTTTTGAGATTTTTGTTTAGTCAGTCAAGCATCCAGGGTGAGCATCAGAATTGGAAATATCTCATTTAGTGATTCTAAGGAATCACAAAGCTGGAGAATTATTGCTCAGTTCTACTGTTCTCAAAGTATGGTACAATGACTTTAAGAAGGTCCTGTGAAGGGCCCTACGACATCAAATCACTTCATAGCAACACTGAAGATTTTATTTGGCCTGGTGGTACTAAGCCAATCAAAGCTCAAAGCGCTGGTGCTTCAGCCATAATCAAGGTATGAGCACCAAATTTTACAGGGACACTACATTTTTTCACCATCTTACACAGTAAAAAATGATAGTTCCTCAGAGGAATTGT
>PVJA010018323.1:0-40165 GCA_004027025.1 Myocastor coypus | reverse complement strand
AATGTAATATAAAGAGAGACAGAGAGACAGACTGGAGCTCTAGCTGTTGCTGTTGCTCTGCTGCCGTGTTGGTTGGCTACCTCTGCCACCATTTTGTTGCTGTTCTGCCTCCATGAACTGGATGCTCTCCACGCTGCTCCACTCAGCCTTGGGCCAGCCGAATATGGACTGAAACCTCTACGAACTGTGAGCTAACTAAACCTTTCCTTCCTTCATTTTGAGTGTTGGGTATTTGTCCCAGCAACGAGTAAAAAGTAACTAATATAGGAGGGAACCTCATAAAGTGTGGTACACTGAAAACGAAGTGAAGAAAACTGTCTCTATCAGATGATGCTATTCAGGGATAAATAGCCTTAGCACTATTGATATTCTGACATAAAGAGTGCTTTGCTTTGTCATGGCAGTGTTCTAGGCTTCATGGGCTATTTAGCAGTATTCCAAGATGCCAATAGAGTTGTACTACTCCATCGAAGTTATGGCTCCCAAAAATGTTTCTATAGATTACTAATTTTTACCCAGTGGGGAAAAATTAACACAATCTGAGAGCTAATGTGAGGTAGTGACTTGGGCCCAAACCACACCCAGTGATTGCACAGTATAAAACTCTGGAAGACTTCGACACCAGGATTCACTATTTCAGAGTTCAGATGAGATTGTTGGTGCCACTACTCTGTTTAATCATTTTTTTCTGCCATTCTTCCTTGTTTTATTCCTTCATATCTACTGCTTCACAAAACAATCCTCATTGACTACACTACATGCAGTGGTCTATTTCACAGCCTATTTCACAGAAAACTGTCTCTACTATAGCTGCTAGATGAGCTTTGATGTACACTTCAAATAGGAATTTTGCAGTTGGCTCACACATCAACTTGTTGGAAGTAAGAACACTTGCTGTTGGCAAATTGAGTCTGGATTATGTGTGGTGTGCTATCAGAATGCAATTGTTAGTGTCCACAGGATGAAGAGCAATGCACTAGCAATGGTTATATGACAGGAATTTGAAGGGATCATGAAAAGTAACAATGATAAGCAGTAATATGGACAGTGGATGGCATTTGTTGGATATCATAGCACCATTTGGACTGGCCACGCAGTGTCTGGCCCAAACTCCAGCTCTCGGACCTGACCCGCCATCCCTGAACACCAGCCTAGACCCCTCTTGCCATCTTGACTGGGCCAACCAGCCAACTCAGTCCTGGTCCATCCCCTGACTCATGAAAAGTACAAGCTCAGATTCCACCCACCTTCCCGACCAGGGCTCACACTGGCCAGGTAAGAACTCTCTCAGCTCGAATTCATCCCCCAACTAAACAACTGCCCAAACCCCGACTACACCCACAGTCCCCACACGGCCACCCACTGTCCCCGCATGGCCAACCACCTTCCCGACTCATGGAGCCTCGAGGTAGCCAGCCACCTGAGGTCCGACTTGCAGCCAGGCACATCTGGAGGGGAACAAGCTTGTAGGATACAGACCCAAATTTACATAGGCGTTAACTATATAAGTTCCCCAAAGGGCAGAGATCACTGCTATAAAAAAAAGTGATAAGGACAAGGAGCAAGATCTAATCCTAGGTACCAAGTCCACACAAAACAAATACAGGAAACACTACCATGGAAGAAAATGGTAATCATGCAGAGGAAATCTCTGAATCAGTACCAGCTGAGGTTGAAAGGCAAGTGGAGAAATGTATAGAGCAACTCAGATCAGAGATAACATCTGAAGTTTAAAAAAATGTATGAAATAATAGACTCTGATGTGGAAAAACAGCTGCAGAATCGTATAGATGAAACCAGAGCAGAAATAACCTCTGAAGTTAAAAAAAGACATCTCTAAATAAATAACATCTAAAGTAGGGAAACAACTACAGAAAGGTACTGAGGAGAACAGAGCAGAAATAATCTCTAAACTAGAAAGAGAAAAGACAATTATAATGAGAGACTTCAGTACTACTAAAGAAGACATAGATAAGCAATTGGAGAACAGAAAAATGATGGATTACCTGATTGAGCAATATAGGAAAGAAATAGATCTCTTGAAACAGTTTCAAAAATATATACAAGAAATTAAAATCTCAATCAGAAACTGGCAAAACCGGATGAATGAAAGTGAAGATAGAGTCTCAGATCTTGAACACACATTGCAGAAACAATGAAAAGTTAAGTGTGATCAACTACTGATTTATTGTGAAGTATGAAAGTCATAGTAACTTGCAAATACATTAACAGAATTTCGTTTTCTGCAACCAGATAATTAGTTCAGGTGCTTAATTATCAGGGCAAAAGAGGCCCAAGGAAGTGTTATGTTTGCACCTTTGACAAGTTTACTACAACAATGTAGAAATCAAATTTGAAAGGGAGAAGAGGTGTGAGATGGAGAGATGTTTGATTGATATCCTTGATTTTTAAAACACAAATGAACCTGAAAGTCTTTATGCTAAATATAAGAAATGATATGCAAAACACTCCATATTATATTTTCTCCCTTTCACAGAGAGAGGGAATTAATAGCTACATCATACAGTGCTTCTCTTTCATTGACAAAGATAATCTTAAAAAGACCATGTGAGACTGGCCATTATGGCACATGCTTGTAATCCCAGCTCTTCAGAGGCTGCAAATGGGAGGATTACTGTGAGTCCAATCTATGAAGTGAGACCTTCAACATCCTGTAGGTGCTGTACCTAAAACATAAACAATAGACCATATTATAGTTGCAAAATCTGTGACTATACAAAGAAACAAGTGAAGTGAATGAATCGCATGATGTAGTATGGAAATTATTTTTCAATAATTCTGTTTTGAAAATCTTTAATTTCCCTGAGTCCTCTGCAGTTCCAGAGGTGACTCACTTCTCTCTGTTTAAGTGCACTTGTCACATCTCGTTAAGCAAATACACAGAATTCTATTTTTCAAGAAAATTTTTGTCTTTTTCAGTCTATGCTAGGTTTCAGTTCTGGTTATCAAAGTGATAATTACAGTCATAACCCAAATAACCTGGACGAGGAAGTTTTACACACAGTGACGCAAAAAAGAACTATGCCAAACATTTTAAAACATAAACCATATGTTACACTACATCTTGTGATATTATGAGTAAAACTAGATTCAGAAGGTGTTGGTTCAATGCAGGGGTAGTCCAAAAAGCATTGTTAGATTAATGATAATTATCCATATGTATCCACTTGTAATACAAATTTCAAATGCCCTGACAAAAATACTTGCTGTTTAACATCACTATCTTTCTGAATACCAACCGCCTTAGACATAGCATCAAACAGGTATTTTCCATCAATTGTTGTTATTCTAAACTTTAAATCCCTATAAGAAATTTTTTTAAAAAAGAAATCTTATGCATTGTTTCACAGAGATTTATGAACTTATCCTTTTACAAAATTGAAGCAGTACAGTGTGCTTTTTTCCTTGCTTTTATTCTCTTCTATTTTCTTTTTCTCTTTTTATTTTTACGTAAATATTTACTTGAGAGAGAGAGAGAGTATAGCAATCACTGATAAGACATTAGGAGCAGTGCATAATTAGCAAATCAGAATGATAGTTATTGTAAGCATGGTTTTAGTGTTACAGCTTGCTATCCTCAGTGTATTTGTTTAGTTGACAGAAACCAGTATATACAGATAGTCGTGGTGCAAATTCTACCAATTACCTACTTGTTTAAAAAAACTGTTGGAGATTTTTAGGACCATTGTCTTGACTGCTTTTGGATGTAAATGCATGTTTTTTTTCCTACGATGTTCTCTATTTTTTTCTCCTATATCTCTTTGCTTGATCCTTTAATAATCACTTTCATTTTAACTGTATCATACCTTTTCATTTTTATTTCTTCTTTGAGTTCTTATATTAGAGAGGTTATATGGTATTTATACATGTAGGTCTGGTTTATTGCACTTATGAGTATATGTTCAAGACACATTCACTTATATATGAAGACTGCAGATACATCATTCTTTATAGTTGAGTCATACTCTCTTGTACAAAAACACCACATATTTTTCAACCGTTTTTCAGGCAACAGGTATTTTGGTTGTTTCCAAGATTTAGCTATCACAAATTTTGCTGCTACAAACATAGGAGCACAACATCACTATTATATGATTATTTTAGTTCTTCTGGGAAAATTCCCAGTAGGGGAAGATCTGAATGCAATGGGATTTCCAGTATTACTTTTTAAAGGATTCTCTACACTGATTTCCACAGTAGTTGCATTCCCACCAACGGTGGAGAAGTGTTCCTTTTTCCCCAATGCCTTTCCAGTCTTTGTAGTTGGGTGATTTCTTTATGATAACCATTCTTTATGAGGTGAGATGGTATCTTAAGGTTGTTTTAATTTGCATTTCATGTATGGATATTGATGTGGAGTATTTTGTCAAGTATCTATTAGCTCCTCATATTTCTTTCTCTGAGGAAGGTGGGTTCATCTCAGATGCCCATTAAAAGACTGAGTCTATGTTATGGAGAATAATATCATTAAGCTTCTCTTCTGGAGGGTTAAAAATTCAACAGTCCAAATAATTAGAGAAAAAGAGGGAATAGAAGAATAGACAATATTTTGACTCTATCCCTTCATGAAGACAGAGGACATAAAAGAGCTTGTACTCTTACAGCCTATCACTCAGTGGTGCCTCAAACTTCCTCTTCAGTGAGATTATGGGACCACAGAGGAAAGAGAAAAATGATGTATAGTGTACATAAGGAGAGTCACCAAGAAAGAAAACATTTTCTCAGGCTTTCACAGGGAGTAAATTGGTCAAACAATAGCAATGATGCATCCAGATGACTGAAACTCACAAAAATTCCTGTAAACTGCTGTATATGGTTTCAGGGTAAATCCTGAGCGGAACTGACTGACCTTAGGAGATACATTGTTTTGTAATATAGGTCTTGCTTTCTGTTGGTATTAACCATCCAGCAGAAAAGTCTATCCACAAAGGTTGAAAAGCAAAGTAATATTAATACGCTTAATTGTAAAAGGCTTGCATCAAGCTTCCACGATGCCAGATGAGCTGATAATCCAATGTGGTTATGGACCACTGGACAATGTATATAGCTACTTTCTCTTTGTGCAATGGAAATAAAGACCTGTACTAATGATGTTTAGACAATCATGTCTTCATCTTGTACTCTGAACAACAATGATGAAGACAACATTATGCAATGTTTTAATTATTGCAAAAACAGTGAAAAATAAATTTAAAAAGACACTTGCAGGTGGTGTTACTATCATGTTAAGACGACACATGAAAGTTTGGATTATGTGCTGGCCCAATATACACGAAACAAAGATTTTCAAATTTCCATAGAAGACAGTGGGAGAGGATCAATTATAAGATACTCAGTAGTTATCCACTAGGGAATTGATGCTTTGGAAAGTCTCCACACCAGTGCTTTGTCAAAAATGTGGTTTTGAGTAAATAGAGAATGAGAAGAGAAGAAAAATAGCACTAGTTATTTTCTTATTTTCTTTTTTTTTTTAATTTATATACTTGGTATACGGTCTCTCTATGCCACTCAGACTTGTAGTAATACTCTTGCTTAAGCTTCTACCAGTGCTGGAATTATAGGCATGTGCCACTACACCCAGTTTAGATATAAATCAGAACTCTTTTGTAAAGAATCAGTTTGCTAAAGAACAAACTGCATATATTTCACCAGAGAGGAATTCATGAATCACCTCGTCCCTCTGTCATTGTTTCAGGTTCACCACGTGGGTTGGAGAGGGGCGTAACTTTTCATTAAGGATACTCTTGTCCTAGCCATTTGCTTAGAGAACATTGCCACAATGAACAGTATGTGGCCCGTAATCATTTGTTTCATTCCTGATTTTTGAGAGAATGCTTTTGGTTTTTCCCATCTATGGTGATGTTGATTATTAGTTTGTGATAAACAGCTTTTATCAAGTTTAGGTATAGTGCATCTCTACCTGTTTTATTCAGGTTTCTTATCATGAATCAGTGTTTGCTTTTGCCAAATACCTTCTCTGAATCTGCTGATTTGATCATGTACTTTTTGTCCTTGCATCTTTTCAAGTTGTGTATTATATTTATTTATTTGTGTATGTTGAATTATCCTTGGAACTGTGGGATGAAATCTGCTTGTTCATGATGTGTGATCTTTTTTATGATATGTTACATTATATATATTTGCATCCTTAGGATATTATTATCTCTAATTTTTAAGAATTTCAGCCTGCAGATGCCTTTTATAGTTTGCTTTTCATTTTTTGTTGGTATCATAGTGATACTGGCTTCCATATGCGAGGTTAAACCTAATAAATCGCTTTCCTTTTCTAAGAAGATGTTGTGGAGTATTTGTAATGTAACTTTTAAAAAAATTTTAGTAAGCCGGGCGTGGTGGCTCACGCCTGTAATCCCAGCACTCGGGAGGCTGAGGCAGGAGGATCGGTGTGAGTTCGAGACCAGCCTGGGCTACAAAAGTGAGCTCAAGGCTAGCCTGAACTGCATAGCGAGACCCTGTCTCAAAAAGACAAAGACAAATAAATAAATAAATAAAAAATTTTAGTAGAACTCATCAGCTAATCCATCAGGTCCTAACATTTTCTTACTTGGTAGATTTTTAATTATTGTCTCAATTTCTGTGTTGGTTATGGGATTATTCAGCATTTTTGTGTGTAGTTGGATTAGCT
This sequence comes from Myocastor coypus, assembly GCA_004027025.1. NCBI lineage: Eukaryota > Metazoa > Chordata > Mammalia > Rodentia > Myocastoridae > Myocastor > Myocastor coypus. The sequence continues at coordinate 33,501 of PVJA010018323.1, read as the reverse complement.
TTGGCAATTTCTATGAGTCTAGAAATATTTCCACTTCTATAAGATGTTCCAATTTGTTGGAATATAATTTTTTTCTAATTGTTCAATATCTTCTGAGTTTTTATGGAGTCTGATCTTAACTTTTTCATTTCAAATTGCATTTATGTTAATATTTTATATCTCTCTCTTGGAAAGTTTGGCTAAATGTCTATTTTTTTCTTTCAAAGAATGCATTCTTTAGTTTGTTGATTCTTCATGTTGTTTTTTACTCTCAGTTTCATTGATTTATACTCCAATCTTTACTATTGTCCTTCTTAATTTCAATTCAGGCCTATATCATTGTTTCGCAATTATCTTAAGGTTCTTCATAGTTTATTTAATTGAATTTATTTTGTTATTCTTGTACAAGCATTGATTGCCATGAACTTGCCTCTTAGGACTGACTGCCTTAAGTGTTTTCCAAATATTCTGGTGTGTTGTACAGTAATTATCATTACCTTCCAGAAATTGTTTAATTTTTCAGTTGACTTCTGTTACCCACTATCTATTTAGGACTATCGTTGAATTTACATGTATTTCTTAATTATTCTGTGTTTGATTTCTAGTTTCATTGTATGATGATCTGATAGGAAATATAGAGGAATTCAATTCTTTAGGCTTCATAGGCTAGTATGTTTTCTACAGGAATACCTCAGTTCATAAACAATTCAGTTTGAAAACAATTTTGTTTGCAAACAGAAGTGTTTGGCAAAATGGTGCTTCAGCTTGTGAACTCTCATTGGGTGATGAGCACAACTGTGTTCACTTTCCCCACAGCAACTTGAACATGGCCATCTTCTCAAGCATCTTGGAATGAATCAAATTTGTAAACCGAAGGAGCACTCCATTTTGGAGAAAGTACCGTGTGGTACAGAAAATGATGTATACTCTTTTGTAGTAAGGTGAAATACATTATAGATATCCATTAAATTTCTTATGTTCCAGGATGTGGTTCAGTTCTTGTATTTCTTTACTCATTTTTGTTTAATTTACCTCTCTGAATTTCACAAAGAAATCTTTATAGATGATTCATCCTTGATTATGTTTGTGTTGATTTGATCTCTAATACCTTTCAGCTGTATTTGTTTATTATTGCTTATGGCTAGATATCTATCCATAACCTCATGTAGTCATAGCATATGCCTTTCAGAGGTGACTGGATCTAGAGTGTACCATGCTGAAAACAACAGTGTGTGCTCACTAAGCTAATCCACTGATAAGTTTGACACAATTCTGAGTATAGATAATGGGAATGCCCATCTTGGGTGTGAAAGCTACCAAGCTACAATTCATAGAATATAAAATACAGAAAGAGGATTGATGTCACTGCTGGCATGTCTACCCTTACTATTTGCTTTTTTACTGTCTCTTGTTTTCTGACTTTCAAGCCATTAACTTTTTTTTCTTTTTTTTTTGTACAGGGTCTCACTATGCAGTTCACAATCACAATGATCGTCCTCTTTTCACCCTCTCTGGTGCTGGGATTACAGGTTTGTGCCACCGTGCCTGGACTCTATTGCTGACTCAGCACAGAGAGGAGGAGGGCCTGGCATGGCATATAGTTCCAGAAACCAAACCCTCGCATCTACACTTGCCTAAGCAAGCACTGAGTGTGCTGAGATATCTCACTGACCCTTGTCTTTGTTTCTGTTTTCTTCTTTGCGATCTATGCCCTGTCATCCTACCTTGGAGCTAGCCAACTAGGAACTAAAACCTCTATAAGCTGAGAGCTAACATAAACAGTTTTTCGTTCTACTGTGGGTTCTGAGTATTTTGTCCTAGAAAAATATCTCAGAGAAAAGGTAATGTAGTATTTAGAGTATAAATATTTATATGTGAAATCTGCTTAGGTGTTTACTTCCTTAACTAGTATTTAGTGAGCTTCTTTGTCGTTTCTAATCAGTTTTAACTTGGCGTGTACATTGTCCATGATTAAAATTGCTATTTCTGCTTTTCAGGGTCTTGAACAAGATAACAGTTTTCACTTTTTCAATTTAAATCTGTGAATATCCTTTTGAAGTATAAGATTTTCTGAATATAACAGACATGGATTTTGCTATTTGATTTAATCCACAAACCTGCATCTTTTAATTGCAGAAATTTTTACCATTAAGGTCAAGTGATACTATTGAGAATTATTGATTAATTATTCTCATTGCATCCTTCCTCTGTTGGCTACTCCTTTGCTCTGTTACCTATCATACCTATCATTTTATTTTCATTTTTTATCCATTGACCTTGCTTTGTGTATTTATTTAAACTAGATATTTGGTTTTATTGGTTTTTTTGTGTTTAAGATATTATAAATTATTTCATGGACTGCTGGTTTTTATTCACAAATCTCTTGAGTTGTTCCACTTTATGATATGTCCATTTACATCTATCCATTTGAAAAGAAAATTTTTCTGTTTATGTTAAACTGGGTTGGCAGTTGCTTACTCTTATGGCTTTGAATAACTTCACTCCAGTACTGGCCAAATACCTCAGTGGATTAAATAACCTGTAAGCAGGCAAAGGGGCTGAGGGTTTGATCCCTGGGCCTGTCGTGCCAGCCCCACTCCTGGGACATGCTGAAATGGCAATTGAGACAGCACATGGTGGCACACACTTTAATCCCAGCTCTTGGGAGGCTACAAACAGGTGGATCACTGACTCCAATCTAATAGTGAGACAGTGAACATCCTGTAGACCCTTCCTTAAAATACAAAAGGAAATAATAAAAACTTCACTCCACATCCTTCTGGCATTTAAAGCTTTTATTGGGAGGTCTGCTCTAAAAAATTACCAACTGGACTTTAGGATCAATGGAACAGACTGGAAGATAAACACATAATACAAGCACATTCAATTACCTTATTTTTGACAAAGGGCTATACATGTTCAGTGGAAGATAATCTCTTCAATAAATGAACCTGGAAAAACTGGCTTTCCACATGCCAATGACTAAAGAACCCTGTCTATCACCATGCACTAAACAAAAGTCAAAATAGATCACACATCTAAATATTGAAACAGAAATACTAAATCTAATGGAAGAGAGTGTAGGTAGAAATCTTCAAAGCAAAAAGGTAGCCAGAGAATTCATGAACAAAATCCAAAATGCATGGGAAGTACTACAAAGTACAAACAATTAAGATGTCATCATTTTGAAAAGTTTCTGCATGACAAAAGAAATCACAAACAAAGGAAATAAAACACACACAAATTGGGAAAATATCTATAGCTCACTGTTACTCAACCAAATGATTTATATGTAGAACATATTAAATAATTAAAAAAAATCAAGACCCTAAATTCGAAGACCCAATCCCAAAATGGGAATGTGAGATGAATACTTCACAAATGAAGAAATACAAACAGCCAGTAAACATACGAAAAAAAATTCACTCTCCCTAATCACTGAAGAAATATTAATTAAAATAAATCTGAGATTCCATCTTACACAAGAAAGAATGGATATCATCAAGAATTCAAATGCTGCAGGTGCTCTGAGGAAAAAGGAACACTTTTCTACTGTTTGTGGAAGAGCAAAGGGGTACAACCCCTATGGTTATCAGTGTGAATATCTCTCAAAGAACTAGGATTAGAAGTACCATTAAAACCAATTTCTCCTCGTAGATATTTAACGAAAAGAACTGAAAATATCAGACCATAGAGATAAATGTGCGCCGATTTTTACAGTAGTGCAATTCATCACATTTAAATCTAAATCTTGGAAAGAACAGAGATGCCATCAACTGAGGAATGGTTAAAATAGGTAGCATTTTTATGCAATACAATATTAGTGAGTTACAAAAAATAAACTCAGCCGGTCGTGGTGGCGCACGCCTATAATCCCAGCACTCGGGAGGCTGAGGCAGGAGGATCAATGCGAGTTTGAGACCAGCCGGGGCTACAAAAGGGAGCTCAAGGCCAGCCTGACCTACATAGCGAGACCCTGTCTCAAAAAGACAAAAAAAAAAAAAAAAAAAAAAAAAAAAAAAAAAAAAAAAAAAAAAAAAAAAAAAAAAAAAAAAAAAAAAAAAAAACGACAAACTCAAGGCTACTAGAGACGGTACTGGTAAGTGAAACAAATCAGACCCACATGTGCCAGCATTGTATTGTCTCTCTAATGGCAGAATCTGAAAGAGTAAATAAAATCTCAACGATGTAACAGATATTATGAAAAGCAAAGAATCCATCGAAAGGGAAGGAGAAACTGGTATGTAGAAAAATGACAGAAAATGGAAGGGATAAGGATAATTACGCATGTATACACAATAGCTTGAATAATTGTGTGGCTGATTTCTGCTGGTCTATTAAAGAAGCAGTTCATGCTTGACTTTACAATTTTTAAATTTCTTATATTATTACTGTTATTAATTTTAATGGGAAAGAAAGAACTATGAGACAGTTTCAAAACAGGTTAGTAGAACAGCCACAATAATTAATACAATGCCTATTATTGTCTTCACAGTAGTTGGCCTGGCCGGGCGTGGTGGCTCACGCCTGTAATCCTAGCACTTGGGAGGCTGAGGCAGGAGGATCGCTGCGAGTTCGAGACCAGCCTGGGCTACAAAAGTGAGCTTAAAGCCAGCCTGAACTGCACAGTGAGACCCTGTCTCAAAAAAAAAAAAAAAAAAAAAAAACAGTAGTTGGCCTGAATAAAAAATGCAGACGTGAAAACTTTTCTAAAGACCATTAGAACAAAGTTTACTTCTCATTGAACTAAGATAAAATAGCTGTATGTATAGTTCAGTGGTCCATAATAGTAGTGGCTCATCAGCAGAACTGGCCATTTGGAAGCTACTGGCCAGCCTTTTACAGTGCAGCATATTAATATGGCTTTACTTTTTATATTTCATGTTTAAAATATTCTGCTCCATGATTGTGACCAAGATAAAGCAAAACTTACATAACAAAAAATTAACTCTTCTATCTGAAAAGGTCAGTCAAATCCCCTCAGGATTTACTCTGAAACTATTTATAGCGTGTTATATAACTTTGTCAGTGTCAGCAAACTGGATGAATCACAGCCATTGCTTGACCAATTTGCTCTCTGTGAAAACCTGACAGAATTATTTCTTTCTAGATTACTCTCCTTATGCACACTGTATATTCTTGTCCACTTTCCTCCTTAGGTGCATAATCTCCTTGAACAGAAAATTTGGAACACCACTGAATTATAGGATGTTACAGTACAGGTTCTCTTTTGTGCTGAGTCCTCACTAACCTTGAACAGGTAGAGCCAAAAGGTTGGCTATCCTTGTAGCCCTACTTTTTCTTTAAATTTGTGGTTTGTCAACTTAAGTTCTCAGCACTCTAGAAGAGAATCTTAGTGATATTATTACCCTACAACAGGAACTTGAGCTGAACATCAGTATCTTTCTGAATATCAAACTCCATAGACCTAACATGGAACCGGTATTTACCATCAATCATTGACATTCTAATGAATCCCTATAAAATGTGATAAAAAATTACACATTTTTACACAGAAATTTAGGAGTATAACCTAATCACAAAATTGTATCAGATCAATCTTATTTAATTTTTTCTTGTCTCTTATTCTCTTTTATTGCCTGTTTTAAAAAGATATTTGAGAGAGTATAGCAATAGTTGATATGACAATAAAAGCAGTATGCATTTAAAAGACCAGAACAATAGATATACGGAGCATGGTTTTAGTACTACACATTGCTATCCTTAGTGTAGTTACTTAGTTCACATACATCAGAATATATAATTAGAGTAAGAATTCTATCAATTAATTGCTAGTTTCCAAATCCTGTTGGAGATTCTTAGTTCCCGTGGATAAACCATCTTGAGTGTATAAATGCATGGTTTTGGTCCTGCTATCTTTCCTAACTTTTCCTCTTACTCTCTCTTTATTGTTTAAATCTTAAATTCTCATTTTCCATTTAAATGTGTTATGCCTTCCATTTTTAGTTTTTTCTTTTGAGTTCTTCCTTGATTTCTTAAACTAGGGAGACTATACATTATTTATACATGTAGGTCTGGTTAATTTCTGTTATGAGTACATATTCAAGATATATCCACTTATATATGAAGGCTTTGGGTTCATTATTCTTTATAGCAGAGCAATACAAATACACTGCAGTGGGGCCTGCACAACATGTGGTTCTGGAGATTGAACCTCAATCCCCACAGTCCCTGCGGTTGCCTAAGCTTTCCTAAGCAGGCACTTTAGACCACTGATCCATCTCATGTGCCCCAACACTCCATTATAAAAAACACCACATCGTTTTCAATCTTTCTTCACGTGTTGGGCATTTGGCTTGCTTCCAAGATTTGGCTATCAAAATTGTGCTATAATAAACAAGTGCACAAATATATGATACAATGTTTTCAGTTCTATTGGGAAATTTCCCAGTAGGGGGAGAGCTGCATTGAATGGGATTGACATTCCTAGTTTGTAAGGAGTCTCCACACTGTTTTACATAGCAGTTGCACCAGTCTACATTTCCACTGACAGTGGAGAAATGTTCATTTTTCCTAATAACTTCACTGACATTTGTTGTTGATTGACTGCTTTATGATAGCCACTCTTTCTGGGGTGAGATGTTATCACAGTGTTCTTTTAATTTACATTTCAGGAATGGCTAGGGATATGGAGCTTTTTTTTCATGTATTAATAATCTTTTAGTATTTCCTCCTCTGAGAAGTGTGTGATCATTTGGGATCCACATTTACAGATCGGTCTTTAAATTCGGGGCTCCTAATAACTTTTAGGTATTTGTAAATGCTAGAAAGAATATCTTTCTCTGAGTGTTCATTACTTAAGATCTTTTCGATTAGCCGGGCGTGGTGGCGCACGCCTGTAATCCCAGCACTCGGGAGGCTGAGGCAGGAGGATTGATGCGAGTTCGAGACCAGCCTGGGCTACAAAAGTGAGCTCAGGACCAGCCTCAACTGCATAGTGAGACCCTGTCTTAAAAAGACAAAAAAAAAAAATCTTTTCGAAATATGAGGGTGCTGTTTTCACTCAGTTGGTAATTTCTTTGACATGCAATAACTTCTCAACAAGAGAACATCCCAGTTTTAATTCTTTCATGTATTACTCATGCAGTTTTATTTTTGTTTATGAACTGTTTGTTTAAATTTATGTCTCTAAGATTTCATCTTGATCCGGGCGTGGTGGCACACTCCTGCAATCTCAGCACTTGGGAGGCTGAGACAGGAGGATCAGTGTGAATTCCAGACCAGCCTGGAATACGAAACTTCGAAGAAGGCCAGCCTGAACTACATAATGAGACCCTGTCTCAAAGAGAGAGAAAGGAAGAGAGAGAAAAAGAGAGTGAGAAAGAGAGAGAGGGAGACAGACAGACAGAGAGATAGATAGATAGAGAGAGATATTTCATCCTGCTTTCTCTTCCTGGAAATTTAGTGTGTTTATTTTCATGTTTAGACCTTTAATCCATTTTGACATTAATATATTGCATGGTGATAGACCTAGCTCAAATTTAGGTTTTCCACATTTAGAGATCCAGTTTTCCCAGAACCATTTGTTAAAGAGGCTATCTTTCTTCCATTAACCATGGTTATCCCCTTTGTCGAAGATAAAGCGGCTGAGTGTATTTATAGTTGCTTCTGCATCTTCTAGTATAATCCATTCATCCTCAGGTCTACGTTTTTGCCAGTATCAGGCTGTATTTATCACAGTAGCTTGGTAGTATTATTTCAATTCAGGAATTTTAGTACCTCTTGCCTTGTCTTTACTGCTCAGAATTGCCTCTGCTAGTCTATGTCTTTTCTCGTTCCAAATAAACTTTAGGAATTTATGTAGGTCTGCAAAGTATGTTGGTGGTATTTTGAAAGGAATTCCATTAAATGTGTATAACAATTTTCATAATATATCCATTTTTCCAATATTGGTCCTACCGACCAAGAAATATGAAATCTTTCCATTTTCTGAAATCTTCTGTGATCTGTTTTCTCAGGGTATTATATTTTCATTGAATATATCCTTTATTTCTTAGTTTGGTTAATTCCAAAATATTTCATTTTCTTCAGTGCTATAATAAAAGGTATTGTCTGGTAATTTGAGAACTAGAAATTCTTTAATTTCTCTCTCTGTCTAGAGGAATGATATTGCTTTTGTGTGTTGACTTTGCATCCTGCTATGTTGCTAAATTTGCATATTAATTCTAGTAGCTTCTTGGTGGAGTCTTTTGGGTCTTCCAAGTAGATTAACATGTCATCTGCAAATAATGATACTTTAACTTCTTCTTTACCTGTTTTTATTCCATTTGTTTATCTATCTTGTCTAATGGCTGTAGCTAATGATTCTAGAATTATATTGAATAGGAATGGCAATAGAAGACATCCTTGTCTTGTACCAGATTTGAGAACAAAAGAGTTCAGCTTTTCCCCATTTAGAATTATGTTAGCCATTGGATTGTCATAGATGGCTTCTATCAGATTGAGGAAGACGCCCTCTATTTCAATTTTCTGAAGAACTTTGAACATGATTGAGTGTTGGACTTTCGCAAAAGCCTTTTCTGAATCAATTAAGATGGTCATGTGATTTTATATTTGACACTATTGATATAGTATATTATATTAATTTTTAAATAGAATACAATTGGTAACAAAAAATAAAACACACATTCAAGACAACACAAAATTTCACTAAACAAAATAAAAAGAATTCTACAATGATTAATGTTATCTTCAAATTAGTTGTTCAGATTACCAAATCTGAAAAGGAAAAATTGGTAAAATAAACAAATAAGCTGATTCTTTGAAAGATTAAATAACACTGATATTCCCCTAGCCAACCTCATGAGAAAGAGGAAAGAAAAACTCAAATTCAAGCAATACCAAATAAAAAGGGTGAAATTAGCATAGACCCAGTGGAGATCAGAAAGTCATTAATCACTACTTTGAGAAACTTTACTCTTAAAGAATTAAAGTCACAGAAGAAATGGACAGATTCCTAGAAAGGTGTAAGTTGTCAAACCTGAATCAAGTAGATATAATTGGAGCATGGTGCTGCATGCCTCTAATCCCCACTCTTGACAGGCTGAGGTGAGTTGGAGACCAGCCAGGGCTACAAAAGTGAATTCAAGGCCAGCCAGAACTGCATAGTGAGACCCTGTCTCAAAAATACAAAAAGAAAGGAAGGATACAAGAACTCTCAATAACCCAAAAAAGCAACAATGAAATACAAAATGTGTTACAATACCTACTGATAAACAAAACTTCAGGTCCTGATGAATTCACAGCTGAATTCCACAAGAAATTGATAGAAGATATAATCTTAATATCCCTCAAACTCTTCAATCAAATGGAAAAGAAACAATTCTCCCAAAATTATTTCTGGATGCAAGTACTATACTGATATGAAAATCAGAGAAATATGCAACTAAAAAGGAGAACTACAGGTCCATCTCCCTCAAGAACATAGATGCAAAACTCCTCAACAAAATCTTAGCAAATGAAATACAACAAATCATCAAGAAGATTATAAACCGGGCGTGGTGGCTCACGCCTGTAATCCCAGCACTGGGAGGCTGAGGCAGGAGGATTAGTGCGAGTTCGAGACCAGCCTGGGCTACAAAAGTGAGCTCAAGGCCAGCCTCAACTGCATAGCAAAACCCTGTCTCAAAAAGACAAAAAAAAAAAAAAAAGAAGAAGATTATATACCATGATCAGATAGTATTCACTCCAGGAATGCAATGATTGTTCAACATCCTCAAATCTAAAAATGTAATACACTATATCAATAGAGCCAAAGCCAAAAACCACATGATCATCTCAGCTGATACGCAAAAGGCTTTTGACAAAGTCTAACACTCATTCATGTTCAAAGTCCTATAAAAATTTAGAATAGATGGCCATTACTTCAATCTGCTTTCTATGGCTGCTTTTAAAATACTTTTGTTGCATTCTTCTCTCTCTCTTTCTCTCTCTCTCTCTCTCACTCTTGAACCAAGGATTAAGCTCAACCCGTGTGCTTAGCAGACAAGTGCTTATTCTACTGACCTATCTCCCCCACCCCATTGTTGTTGTATTTCTGTTAACATAACAATTACTTACCTCAGAACACTTCTTTTTTATCACTATGCTTTAGTTTTCTGGAAGGCTTCCTTGGTTGTAAGGTGAACTATTTTTGTACTTAGAAAATTTTCTATCATGATTTCTATATATAAATTAATAATTCTACCACTGTGCTAGCTTTTCTCCAATCCCACTTAGATCAGGTCGATCTTCTTTGTGACACATAGCAGATTTTGAATACATTTTTTCTTGTTTAATTAATTCTCCTGTATGTGGTTTCTCTGGGTACATCATCATAGTATATTATTTTGTGCTCAAATTCAGAAACTGCCTTCAAATTTTTTTTTCTGCAATTTATGAATTCTAGTTTTTCTTTTCCTAGAATTTCATTTCCAGGATACTTTTTCTGGAGTGTATATATTCTGTGCATTTTTACTCATGTTTTAAACCACTTTACTCAATTATTCCAAGTTTTTCTTTATACTTTATTCACATTACACACTTTGAGTGATAACTCTGTGAAGTAAAGGTTCATTTTATCTTTGAGTCTGCCAAGGTTATATATTATTGAAATGTTTTATAGAGATCTATTATTTCTTGTTTGCTTTTGTCTTCATTTATGTCCCTGCAATCTACCTTAAGAGAGTTAGGAGACCAGAGAACTCATTGATTATCTTAATTTCTCATAATGATGCATGCATGCATCAGTGGATTTTTAACTCACCACTCCATCCCTTTTATGTGAACGTGTGTTGAGATCTAGTAGGATAAAGAGAACTTGCATTTTATGTAAATTTAAAAACATTATTTTTAAAGAATACAAAATAGTGATAGAAAAAAAGTGCATTAGAACCAGTATAAGACTTCACTAATAAAGGAATAAGAATTCATATTTTCCCATACTGTATTTTCAGCTTTACATATCCAGAAATCATACTTATTCCTATAGTTATTTAAATTAATTGATCTAGAGTCTGGCCCTATGTGTTAAAGAGTTACTTATTGTTAAGACAGCAGTAACAAATTAAATCATACATAAGTCATGTAGTATGGACCTCATTTTTAGATTTTTTGCTCCTTTCCAGTGGCTATAGAATCTCTGCTCTCTGGCTACTTTAAGAAACTTTTCTTTTGCTGTTGCAGATCTGTTAATGTAATAATTACCCATCTTAGAATGTCAGTTTTGCAGTGGAAATATCAGGTATAATATTGATATTGTTGCATATAAGCATACCACAATGAAAGTAGTTGGTATGAACAGGAAATTACATATCTTAATAATTATTTACCTTTTACTATGGGACTCCTACATTATATTAACAAGCTCAACATAGGAAAAATTGGCTATTGAGAAAAGTTAGAAGATAACAAAGGTGGAGTACTTTTAATTGATTTGAAGTTTAATGCTGCAGATTTTTAATAGTTATATATAGCACAAGGATGAGACATAGGAGGACTAAGATGTGTTTTGTGATAGAAGAAAGCTCTGTGGTTAACACAATGTATTGATAAGATTACATGCATGTGATGTGGAAAAGAGCTACAGGATTAGAGCTAGGTAGATGTGGAAAATCCCAAATGATACAATGGAAAGGATAGAAGATAGAGAAAAGAGGAGTAACTGAAAGACAGCAGAGTATGGCAAATTAAAAACTTGCACATTTATATATTGTGAAAAATAAATAAGAAAAAGGACAACTGCACTGCTAAGGATTTTGGAAGTGAAGGCAGTAGTAAATAGGGAGATGAGGAGAGAGAACATAGACATTAATTAAATCAATGTCAATTGATGAAACAATAAAAATAAAATTTAAAGAGCAACAATACTAAGAACACAACTTCTGGGAATTATCTGTGACATTTCCAGTGCAAAACTGAAACTGAATCAGTCTCAGGCAAAGTCTGACAGCAGTCATCATCTTGGGGTATGTACTTTTCTTGTCCCACTGTGTAGGCATTGTTCACTGGCAAGTGAGGGTCCCCTAACTGGGGTCCAGAGGGCTGTGCAGTTGCTCTCATGTACACTTGCTGCAGATTCTTTAGTAAATGGGAATAATATTTTTTGGCTTGTTGCTGTCTCTTGGGAGTCTGTAGATTACTTGGGGCATATGGGCATACCACTGGAGTATGCAGACCTCGTCAGTCTGTCCAGGAGTGGGCTCCCTAGGCCTTAATGAACTCTGCAAGGGTTCTGCAAGTGATGCCAATGGCTGAAATTCCATAACTTTGATGTCAAAAAGCCCACAAGTCTGCATAGTTCCCTTCTTCTCTTGATTCAGTCTGGTTGCATGTGAATACCTGTGTTCTCAGCAGATGGCATCCACTCTAGTGATGGAAGGCACACTAGTGTGCAAGGCAAGCAAAGAGTCAAGTTGGTCTGTGGTTCTGGCTGGTGCCTATAACCCACTACTCGAGCAGACTTATGTGAAATACATTGGGCCGCTGTGATCCACTATCTACTATTCAGCTGAACTGCAGACCCATGGAGCTTGTGGCAACCATTCTATTTGCATTTGTCTGTGACATTTCATGAACTCTGGGCTATCTTACTATTTAAATAAATATCAAGGACCAAAGGGGCTGATGCTGGCAAATTTTCTGATAATCTGTGCATATAAGCTTGTGAGCTATGCCAGTGCAGCTATGGTGCACTTACCTATGTCTCTTCTCTCTGGCCTGAACTTTCTGGGATAGGGCCTGTCCTCCTCACAGTGATGAAAAAAACACAGTGTACCACTTTTCTCTGTTTGGAAGATATGCTGTATATGAGGGTGATTGAGGAAAATTTTACCCCAGGAATCCTGCCTCTGCAGCACTAGATTGATTCTTTAAGCTAGTTGCCTTATTATCAAAATGACTACTCCGTGGAGGACTAAGGAATGAGAGCAAAAGGATTTGTTATGGCAGCACCACTCCCCTTTTAAAATTTTCTATTTGTTGTTTGATTTGTCTCTTTCTTAATTATCATTGTTTCATTGTGACAGGTCCTTTCATCTTCAATACATTTTTAAGTGGATCTTTTCTGATCTCACATATTATTACTTCAATAGGAAGCCATGTTTAATTTCTTATGTGCTATATTTAAATGGAAGAATATTCATTAAACTACTTAACTATAGCATGGTTTTCATTTTAATATAATAAGCATTATTGATATTCCTGATTTTATACATGCACTATAGGAAAATTCAACTTTATACATCTTTCAAGAGTTTGAACTGAGATGAACAAAATGTGAAATATTTTCTTGCCATTTTCATTGATTCAGAAAGAAACATAAAAAAAATCAATAGCTCTTTTAAATGTCACCATCTAAGAATAGCTAACAGCAAGTAGATATATACTGCCACTTTTTGCTGGTACACATATTTTACCTCTCTTTGTTCTTAATCATTTATTTTGTTCTTCATTTAATGTGGGCTAAAGTATGAAATTTATATTAAAACCAATTTGCAGCATCAATTTTAAAATGTTATTTTAGATATATGTTGAAAGTGAATATTAATTCATTGCTTCACTGTAGCAATTCAAGGTTATCATCCTATGCAAATGTATTAGGAGACCATCTCAATTGGTAGGTCTGAGAATAAGCACCAGATAAGTGCTCAATAAATTTTTGTTGAAATTATGAAGAAGAGAGCCCGTAAAATAACTTAACACACTAAGCGCAGGGACCAAGATTTGATTGCCAGCACCACATGCTGTGCTGGCTCCACCCTAGGGCACTTGGAGTGTGACACTGAGTCCAGTCACGGTGGTGCACACTTGTAATCCCAGTACTGGGGAAGTTGAAAGCTCACTCTGAGCTGCAGAGTGAGACCTTGTACCTAATAGATAAAAAAGGAAGCAAATATAAACAGGAAATAAGTGAGCAGAGAAGATTTAGGGCATTTTTATATATAGAAAAATTACTATTTCAAATCTGCTTAGTCTTACTAATTCTAAATATAGATAAAATCTGATCAAGATAGTAGTTAAAAATAGAAAAAATTAACAAAATTCCTTAGATGATAATCATATTCCTCAAAAATATTTTTGGGCAGAAAACAGTCTTTGTGTCATTTTCAATCTTCACTTGATTTTTTAGTTTTCATCTTTAAAAATTTTTAATCTAAAATAATAATCCTACCTGTCAATAAAATGTTAAAATAGCTTTTGTGTAATAAATGGTGCTTGCTTATTAATAAAACATATAGTTTTTTCTTTTGTTGGTTCTTCTTATTTTGTTTCAGTTATAGTTGTGTGGTTTACTAGTAAAGGTATACATTTCAGTAGCAGTATCAAAGAAGTAAATTAGTTCTCCCTTTACTTGTTTATGCAGCATAATATGTCTAGACTCAAGCACATTTGAACTCCAAGCACTTCAACTATTCATCAGTGAAAGGTTTTGAAATAAATGACTGCTAAATGCTTAACTTTTCACATTTATGAAATGCTTATATCAGTATCCCTCAAAAAATCTCCATAAAGGTTAAGCACAAACTATATATGTACTTAATCATATGTGTGTGTCTTACTTACATCGTTTTAACCTCACGATGCCTGTTTATATTGACCTGTGACCCATTCTTATGTTTTGCAATGGAAATACATATCAACGAACATTTTTTGTACACTTTCCCTGCTGAACTGTAGGATAAGTTGTTTTGAGCAAAAATTGAAGACCTTAACATATGTTTATAGAGCATCTAGAGTGAGTCAGGGACTAGGGGTGTAATGAAATTACAAATGCAGGTAAAACCATAAGAGCTTGTTGATAATATAATTAATTATTATTCCATTAAAGTTTTATATTTTTCTAATTACTATATAGATATGTACAAATATGTTAATGTTTATTTAGAACACTAGTAAAATCCAAAAATAATGAGACGAAAGCATAAAATATATCTGCGCCTTTTAGCCCTATATATGTGATATTAAGTATTATGTATACATATGTATATGTATACATAATACTTAAACAGAGTATAAAGATATAATAATGCAATTAATATTATAGTGTATATTTTATAACATTTTTCACATGTTAATGCCTGTTATTTGCTACCCATATGTGTATGATTGCCACATCACCCTCTACCATGCCCACATGTGATTGTATTTATTAGCATGCAGCACAGACCATACAGGTGTGAGATCCTTAAACTGATTTTCAGTTTGATTAGTAAGTCTGGCCAAGGCTGTGTATATTTCCATGGCAGCAAATGTATGGCATCAAGGTAGCATGATTTCTTCACCAGAGGTCACAGTTGAACTTAGGGAGTTGAACCATGAGACTATGGGACCTCAGATATGGAACTGTTTCCACTGAGGCCTGAGTGCTTCCAAAGAAAATTCCTCCCCATAATTGATTACAAAGTAGTTTTCTCTTTACTATAACCAGAATCTGGACGTTGAATCCTTTCCTCAAAAATGCTTCCTTCCCTCATGCACAAGCTTTTCCTTCTTAGCCACTTGTCTCACACATCCAGGAGCAATCCCTTCACCATTGTTCTTCATGCAAATATGATCATTAAGTGCTAAGTTTCTGACTAACTGGCTTTTGTTCCCTTTAAACAACTGGTCACCCCAGCTCCAGCCAGCATTGCAACCTTATCTATGTTTTCTTTTCAGCCTGCTCTGTAATAACTAGCAGGACATTGGGGACTCACTGCGGGAATTCCTAAAACTGTCTTCTAGTGTGGTCTAAACCAAGGAAGGTATTTCCTGCCTGGTGGATTTACTGAGACTATTTCACCGTGTTTAGATCTTGCATTATCATTCTGGAGACACCCTCTTTGAGAATAAGTGTTTTTAATGCAAGTAAGTTATTCAGTTGGATTAAAATACAGGAAAATTTCTTTAATTATCTTTTTTTAATAGTATTTTGTTTATAATGAACTTGGAAGAAGGCAAAATGCACTGTCACACAGCAATATCATCAAAATGTTTCAGCAAATAATTAAGTTCAATCCTTGGTTTTTCTAGTCATAAAATCTAGAACTTGAAGTTTAAGAACACATTGGTGGAAAACTACATGCTCGGTAACTTAGGTGAGAATTTATCCATTCTGGCATATTTACCAAGTAGAGTCTTGCTCACCCTGTGCTGATACTCATGCAGTCTGTACATTAGACTGCTAATCAAAAACTAGTCAAAAAAAAAAAAAAACCTTTCAAGCACAAACAGCCAGGTTTGCTCCCTAGTACTGCATGCATGCCAGGTACACCTCAGGAGCCCAGACATGCTGTGCAGGCACCAAAAATGGGTGTGGTTGCGAATACATCTAATCTCAGAAATGGGGAACCTGAGATAGGAGGATCAGTAAGAGTTCAAGCTGTGTGATGAGATACTGTACCAAATAAATGAATAAAATATTTAAAAAAATGTTTTATTCACTATAATGAGAAAAAATGTCAATGAGATAGTTTCAAAATAGGTTAGTAGGATGGTTTCAATAATTATTATATTGCAGATTGTTATTTTCATTGTAGTTACTCAGAGGACAAAATGCAGACATGACAACTTGTCTATACAATATTCGAACAAACTTTTCTTCTAATTGAACTCATAGAATGTAGCTGTATATCTATCCTTATATATACATACATATATATATATATGTGTGTGCGTGTGTGTGTGTGTGTGCGTGCGTGTGTGTGTGTGTGTGTGTGTGTCTGTATTACTGCAAAATGGTCCTTCATTTATATCGCCTCTTTTATTTTGTTTTGTCGAAGGTGGGCATTCAGTTGTTAGAGAATGTATATTTGGAGAAGTCTTTAAAGCACCTGTTCATGCTTGATGCCAGGTCAAATATTGTAGGTACTTGAATTCACCAAAATAGCCCAATATAGTCCAACAGTTCATAATAGCAGTGGGTTATCAGCAGAATTGGCAAATGTCTGAAGTTGTTGACTAGAGCTTTTTACAGCTCAATCTATGTAACTCAGAATATATGTATATATGGCATTACATTTATATCTCGTGGTTATACTTTCCTGCTGGATGCTGCAGAACAAGTTAAAGTAAGTCCTATATAAGCAAAAATGTAAATTTTGTGTCTGGTAGGGTCAGTCAAATCCCTTTGTGATATACCCTGAAACAATGTACAGCACCCTGTAAATCTTTTGTTAATGTCAGCAATCTGCATGAGCCATGGTCATTTCTTGACCAATTTTCTCTTTGTGAAAGGCTGAGAGAATGTTTTCTCTCAATGTGATTGTCCTTAGGCACACTGTAGGTAGTTGATCACTTTCGTCTATGGCCCCATAATCTCCTTGATCAGAAAACTTGGAACAATGAGTTATAGGTTGTCACAGAATAGATTTTCTTTTGCCATGAGTCCTCCCTGAACTTGAAAGTCTAGGGCCAACATATTGGATTTCCCTGCAGTTCCTCATTTTCTCTCATTTTAACCTGCTACTTTAGTTTACCAGCATCCAGAAGAGAATTATAATGATATTATTATCCTATAGCAGAAGTAGTTGAGCTTAACATCACTAGCTGTCTGAACACCAGATGGTGAGACTGCTATAACATGAAACTGCTATTTTTCAATAATCACTGATATTTTAAATTTTAAGTCACTATAGAATATGAAAAAATACACAATTTTACAGAGAAATTTAGAAATCAAACTATATGCAACATTGTGGCAGGACAATCCTATTACACTATTTTCTCCTCTTGTTTTATTTTATTACCTTTTTCTTTAAATCATTTACTTTAAGAGAGTATAACAATAATTTCTATGACATTAGCAACACCACACATTTAGATTACCAAAATAATATGCATTTGAAGCACAATTTCGGTTTGATGCGTCACTATCCTCATTTCAACTGCTCAGTTCACAGACATCAGAATATATAGTCAGGGTGAGACTGTGACTACTGTCATTTTCAAAATCTTGATGTAGAGTCTTAGGACCACTGATTCAACCATCTTGTTTATATAGATGTATATTTTTGCCCCTGCCATATTTCTTATCTTTTCTCCTTTCACTGTCTTTGTTGTTTAATCCTTAACTTTTAACGTTCCATTTAACTGTGATATGACTTTCAATTGTTATTTCTTCTTTTGAGATCTTATACTAGGGATAGCGTATGACATTTACCCATGAGTCTGGATGATTTCACTTATGAGCATATCTTCAAGTTGCACCCAATCATATACGATGGCTTCAAATTTATGTTTCTTTATAGTTGAGTAATACTCCATTGTACAAAAATACCATATTTTTTTGAACCATTCCACAGGTGATAATCATTTTGTTTTTTCCAAGATTTGGTTATAATAAATTGTGCAGCTATACATATAGGCATGCATATATCATGAAGATATGAAGTTTTCA
Source organism: Myocastor coypus (assembly GCA_004027025.1). NCBI lineage: Eukaryota > Metazoa > Chordata > Mammalia > Rodentia > Myocastoridae > Myocastor > Myocastor coypus. The sequence goes on along the minus strand of PVJA010018323.1, from coordinate 15,146 downwards.
GTTCTTTTGGGAAAATTCCCAGAAGGGGAATAGATAGATTGAATGGGTTTTCCAGTCTTAGCTTTTTTGTGGAGTTTCAACATTGACTTCCATAATGGTTTCATGAGTCGCATTCCCAACAGCAGTGAAACACGGTTCATTTTTTTCCCTGCAGCCTCTCCTACATTTACTGTTGGCTGATTTCTTTATCGCAGCCGTTTCTTCTGAGGTGAGATAGTATTTCACCGTAGTTTTAGTTTGCATTTCATGAATGGCTAGTGATGCAGAGCATTTTTTCATATATTCATGAGTTTCTTATATTTTCTCCTCTGAGAAGTGTACATTTATTTTGGATACCCATTTTTGGTTTGGGCCTTAACATTTTTGGATCTTAATGTTTTTTTTAGTTCTTCATAAGTTCTAGACAGAAGACTTTCGTCTAAGTTCTTATTAGTTAAGATATTTTCCAAAATTGTGGGTTGTATTTTCACTCTGTTAGCACTTTTTTTTTTTTTTTGATGCAGGATCTCACTATTCAGGTAAGGCTGGCCTTAAGCTACCTTCTGTAGTCAAGGCTGGTCTAAAATTCACCCTGACCCTCCTGCCTCACCCTCTCGATTGCTGGGATTACAAAGATGAACTGCTGCACCCGGTGTCTCTGCTACTAATTTCTTGTGATTTGAAAAATTTTCTCAATCAGCAAAGGTCCCAGATGTTGGTTCTTTCAAGAATTTCTTGTGCAGTTTGATTTCTTTTTATGAAATGTTTGTGTACACCAATGTCTTCAAGATTTTCTCCTACTTTCTCTTCTAGAAGAGTTAGTGTTTCTGTCTTAATACTTACATCTTTAATCCATTTTGACTTTAGTTTGGTGCATGATGATAGACCTTGGTCAAGTTTTAGCATTCAGGATATGGAGAGCCAATTTTTTTGGTACCATTTGTTAAAAAGGCTATCTTTCTTCCAATAAATATGTTTGGCCCCTTTGTTGCAAATAAAGTAGCTGAATATGTTTATGTTTGTCTCTGGTTATTCTAATCTATTTCATTGATCCTCTGGTCTATTTTTGGCCAATACCATGCTGATTTTGTCACAGTAGCTCTGTAGTATACGTATAGGTCAAAATTGTAATGACTCCTGCCTTATCTTTGTTGCCCAGGAATCTCTTTGCTATTCTAGGTCTTTTTTGGTTCCAAATAAATTTTAGGAATGATTTCTGCAGGTCTGTGAAGTATGTTCATGGTATTTTGATAGGGATTTCATTAAATCTGTATAACAATTTAGGGAATATGAACAGCTTCACAGTGTTGCTTTTTCCTGTCCAGGTGCAGGGAATATATTTCCTTTTTTCTGAAATCCTCTAGTGTCTCTTTTTGCAGAGCATTGTAGTTTTCATTAAAAAAAAAAAAAAAAACTTTTACCTCTTTAGTTAGGTTAATTACTAAGAATTTCAATTGGGGGGGCTATCGTAAAAGGTATTTTTTATGTCTTTCAGTATGTTTTCTATCTGCCTAGAGGAATGTAATTGGCTTTTGTGTGCTGACTTTGTATCCTGGCTGTGCTACTGAATTTGCATATTAATGGTAGTGGCTTCTTGGTGGAGTTTTTGGGTCTTCCAAGTATATTACCATGTCATCTGCAAATAATGATAGTTTAACTTCTTCTTTAGGTATTCTTATTCCTTTTATTTGTCTCTGTTGTTTAATGATTATAGCTAATGATTCCAGAAGTATATTGAATAGGAGCAGTGATAGAGGACATCCTTGTCTTGTACCAGATATGAGAGAAAAAGACTTCAGCTTTTCCCCATTTAGAATTATGTTCACTATTGAATCGTTGTAGATAGCTTTTATCACATTGAGGTAAAGGCCGTCTAGTCCAATTTTCTGTAGGACTTTGAACATGGATGAATTTTGAACTTTGTTACAAGTCTTTTCTACATCAATTGAGATGATCATGTGATTTTTTAATAGTGTCCTCCCAACATTGGTCTTTTGGTTTCATTTGCTCTTCATTTTCTAGTCAGTTTAGGTGTTCCATGAGAGTATTTATTTGTTCCCATTCTTCTTTCATAATGTATGAGTTCAGAGATATAAATTTCTGTCTAAAAACTGCTTTTATTGCATCCCATAAATTCTAGTATGCTGTGTTTGAATTTTCATTGAATTATAAATATTGTTTAATTTTATCTGTAACCCCCTGGTTGCAGAGAAAGGTATTGTGTAATTTTCATGTATTCCTGGGGCCCTTCTGATTTCTGTTGTCATTTACTTCCTGTTTCATTGCACTGGTGTCAAATAATATGCATGGAATAATTTATATTTTATTGCATATACTTAAGTATGACCTATGTACTAGTATATCGTGTATTTTGGTAAATGTCCCATGTGCAGCTAAAAAGAAATGAGTATTCAGAAGTTGTTAGGTGGAACACTGTGTCCGCTGCCTTAGTTACTTTTTACTCATTGCTGGGACAAATACCCAACATTCAAATGAAGGAAAGAAAGGTTTATTTAGCTCACAGTTACTGGAAGATTCAGTTGATATTCACAGAGAACAAGGCTGAGTGTAACAGGATAGAGAACATCCAGTTCATGGAGGCAGAACAGTAATAATGGCGACAGAGGCAAGTGTCCATCCAGGGAAGCAGACTGCAACAGCTAGAGTCTCTCTGTCTCACTTTATATCACATTCAGGGACTCTGCCTCAGCCTATGTACCTTAGGCCGCATCCTTAATCCCAGGACTCATACCTATATTCCCATCAGTACCAAAACAAGCAATCCCAGTAGATCATGAGTTAAGTCTCAAACTCTAGTATTCTCCACCCCATGATTGCATGATGCTTTGTTGGGACAACTAGACATAAACCATAACATCCACTAAGTCCAGTTTTTACAAGATCTGGTTCAGTTCTGCTACTTCTTTGCTAATTTTTTTGTCTGCTTGACCTATCTTTTTCGGATAAGGGGGTGTTAAGGTCTCCTGTTAAGATTGTGGTATTGGATATTAGATTTTTCATGTTCCTTAAGGTTTGTCTTATATCACTTGTTGCTCTTGTGTTCGATATGTGCATATTTATGAGTCTTACTCTGTGTTGAATTTTTCCCCTAACCAGTATGTACTGGCTTTCTTCAACTTATTTGATTAATCTTGGTTTGAAGTTTAGACTTTCTGAAAATAGGCTTGCTACTCCTGCTTTTTTCTGAGAGGCAGGGGCATGTAATCTTATTTTCCATCCTTTAAATTTCAGCCTATAAATTTCTTTATGAGTTAAGTGCATTTCTTGTATGCCATATATTGTTGGATTGTGCTTTTTTATCCACACTGCTAGTCTATTTATTTTAATTGAAGAACTGTGTCCCTTTACATTGAAGGCTATATTTGAAACGTATTGACTTATCATTGACATGTCTTTTACTCACTACTATTTACTCCTTTTCTCCAGTTTAATTGGCTGTCCTATTTAGTGGATTATTTCTGGTCTCATTTATAAAGATCAGGTCATTTTTGTCCCTCTGTAAAATGTTTATACTAGTCTGTGTATGGTTGGCTTTGACATCATGAAATTCTTTAGTTGCTCCTTGTCATGAAAATCTTTCACTTTTTCCTCATAATTGAGAGAGTTTTGCAGGGGATAGCAATCTGGGATGGAATTTGTTTTTATGGATTACTTGAAGCACTCTGCTCTATGGTCTCTTTCAAGTTTAATGGATAAATGAAATATTTCAATGACAAAGAACAATGAAAGAATTTTATGATGACAATGCCAGCTCTACACACAATACTAAAAGACATTAAAGAAAGGATCCAAAAAACCACAACTCAGTAAACAAGAAGGAAAAGAGTCCACCAAATAGGGCAATCACTTAAACACAGAAAAAAAAATACCTAAACAACACCAGGCAAATAACATGGCAAGCATAAGTCATTATATCTCAGTTATAACTATCAATGTAAATGGACTTAATTCACCAATTAAAAGAAATAGATAGGCACAGTGGATTAGGAACATGATCTATCAATATGCTATATACAAGAAACACACTTAGCTCATAAAGAAATCCCTAGGCTAAAACTCAAAGATTAGAAAACAATTCCACATGCCTCAGAACCTCAGAAAACAGTAGGGGTAGCAGTCCTGCTGTAGAGAGTCTGAACTTCAAATGAAAAATGATCAAAAGGAAAGAAAGAAGGTTATTCCATACTGGTTAGGGGAAACTCAAAATGAAGAGGTACATTCATAAATATGCAACCATCCACACGGGAGTACCCAGGTACATAAGATAAATCATAGTGCACATGAAAAATGTAATATCCAGTAACAATCATAACAGGAAACCTTAATACGCCTTTATCCCATAAAGATAAATGAAGCAGACAAAAATTAGTGAAGAAGTAGTAGAACTGAACCAGAACTTGGAACAAATGGACTTAGCGGACATATGTAGTGTTCCACCCAACTGCTTCTGAATATAAATTTATTTCAGCTGCATATGGGACATTTTCTAAAGAAGACTACACACTCATTCGTAGGTCATGCCTAAGTATATGCAAGAAAACAGAAATAATTCTATTCATGTTACCTAACCACAGTGCAGTGAAAGTGGAAATAAAACACAAAAGAACCTAAAGAAACCCAGAAATACATGGAAATTAAACAACACCCTCTTCAACAACCAGTGGGTTACAGATAAAATTAAATGAGAAATTAAAAAATATGTACAATTCTATGAAAATTCAAACAGAACAATTCAGAATTATGGGATCTGATGAAAGTGGTTCTTAGAGGCACATTTATAGATGTGAACTCACACATTAAGAAGACAGAACAAATACTATAGTGCTGTACCTAAATTGCCCAGAAGAGGTAGAACAACCCAAACCGAAAGTCCAGACATGAGGAAATTATAAAGATTAGAGAAGAAGATAATTTAATTGAGACAAAGGAAACAATACAATAAATTAATGAATCAAAAAGCTGGTTCTTTGAAAGATTAAATAAAATCGATAAGCCCATAGCTAATTTCAGCAAAAACAGCAAAGAAAATACTCAAATTCAAGCAATAAGGAACAAAAATGGCGAATTTACCTCAGATCCAGTGGAGATTCATAAGATCAATAATAGTTGCTTTGAGAATCTTTACTCTCACAGAACTGAAGACATGGGTGAAAAGGACAGATTTATAGAAAGGTACAATTGGAATCAAGAAGATATAAGAACTCTCAGTATCCGAAGTACAGCATCCAATGGAATATAAAATGTAATAATAAATTTACTAACACAGAAAATTCGAGGTCATCATGGATTCACTGCTGAATTGTACAGGAGATATACAGAATATATAATTTGAATGCTACCCAAACTCTTCAATTAAATTGAAAAGGAAGCAATCCTCTCAAAATCATTCTTAGAGAAAAGTGTTATACTGATACCAAAACCAGAGAAAAATGCAACTAAAAAAGAGAGCTATAGGCCAATCTCTCTCATGAGCATAGATGCAAAAATCCTCAATAAAATCTGTACAAATAGAATACAGCAAACCAGTAAGAAGATTATTCATCATGACTAATTAGTATATTTCCCAGGAAGGCAAGGATGGTTGAAAATAGACAAATCTAAAACTATAATACGATATGTCAATAGAGCCAAATCAGAAGAGAACACTTGGTCATCTCAATTGCTGCAAAAATGTGTCTTGACAAGGTCCAACACTTATTCAAATTCAAAATCCTACAGAAAATTGAAATAGATAGTCACTACTTCAATTTGATAAAAGCCATCTATGACAATCCAGTGGCTAACATAATTCTAAATTGGGAATAAAGAAGTAGTTTACTCTTAGATCTGGTACAAGACAAGGATGTCCTCTATCACTACTCCTATTCATTATAGTTCTGTAATTATTATCTAGATCCATTAGATAAGAGACATAAATAAAAGGAATAAGAATAGGTAAGGAATTTACACTATCATTATTTACAAAGGGCATGATAATCTACTTCAAAGACACAAAAAATAAACCACCACCAAGAAACTACTGAAATTAATACTCGAACTCAGTACCATATTAGAACACAAAACAACACCCATAAGTCGCTAGCATTCCTTTATATGAATAACAAGCATACTGAGGTAGAAATTAGAGAAACAATATCATTTACAGTAGCACCAAGGACAATGAAATGCTTAGGAATTGATGCAACCAAAGAAAAAAATGAAATACTCAATGAAAACTACACTAATCTTAAAAAAGATACCACGGAGGATTTCAGAAAATGGAAAATTCTTTCCTGCTGCTGGATAGGAAGAAAGAACATTGTGAAGATAGCCATACTCCCAAAATTTTCAAACAGATTTAATGCAAAACCTATTAAAACACCATCAGCATACCTCACAGACCTGCAAAAATCATTCTTAAAATTTATTTGAGCCGGGCGTGGTGGCTCTGCCGGGCGTGGTGGCTCACGCCTGTAATCCCAGCACTTGGGAGGCTGAGGCAGGAGGATCGTTGTGAGTTCGAGACCAGCCTGGGCTACAAAAGTGAGCTCAAAGCCAGCCTGAACTGCACAGTGAGACCCTGTCTCAAAAAAAAAAATTATTTGAAAGCAGAAAAGACCTAAAATAAAAAAACAGTCCTACACAACACTGCTGAGGCAGGAAACATCACAATTCTTGACTTAAATTTATACTGCAAGCTACAGTAACAAAATCAGCATGGTGTTAGCAAAAAAATGTAGATCTGAGGATCAAAAAATAGATTATAAGATTCCAAAACAAATACAAGCACATGCAGCTCCTTTATCTTCAACAAATGGGAGAAACATGTTTACTGAAAGAAAGATAGTCTGTATAACACATGGTGCTGTATAAACTTGATGTCTGCATGCCAAAATTTAAAAGTTGAGCCAGGTCTGTCACCATGCACTAAACTAAAATCAAAATGGATTAAAGATGTAAGTATTAAAACAGAAACACTAACTTTTCTAGATGAGAAAGTAGGAGGAAACCTTGTTGTAGGGGTAGACAAACAGTTCATGGACAAAAATCAAAATGCACATTTAACACTTGAAAGAATCAACACTGGGAACTCCTCTTGCTGAGAAGTTTTTGCACATCAAAATAATTACCAACAGAGTAAAGAGATAACTGACAAAAGTTGAAAAAAAATTTACTAATAAATATTCAGACAAAGTTCTTCTATCTAGAATTTATAAAGAACAGAAAACATTAGGGTCCCAAGATTCAAAGACCCAATCCAGAAAGGAGCAGCTCAGACGAACGGACACTTCTCAGAGGTAGAAACACTAGAAGCTTATAAATACATGAAGAAATTCTCCACATCCTTAGTAATTCATGAAATGAATTGAGAAGAAAAGAACTCTTAGATACCATCTCACCCCAGAAGATACTCTATCATACAGAAATCAACCAACAGCAAATGTTGGAGAGGTTGTGTGGTAAAAGGAACACTTCTCCACTGCTGGTGGGAATGCAGACTGGTGTTACAATTATGGAAATCAGTGTGGACATTCCTCACAAAACTAGGAATGGAAATCCCATTCAATCCAACTTTTACCCTACTGGTAAATTTTTCCAGAAGAACTGAAGACATATCATAGTGATATTTGTCAAACTATGTTTATAGCTGCACAATTTGTGACAGCCAATTCTTTAAAACAACCCAAATGCCAATCACCCGAAGAAAGTTGAAGAAGATATGGCGTTTTTATACAATGGAATATTACACAGCTTTAAAAATGATAAAGTCAAAGCCTTCATATATAAGTGGATGTATCTTGAACATATAATCATAAGTGAAATATACCAGACCTACATGTGTAAATATTGTATAGTCTCCCTAGTGTAAGAACTCAAGACAAGAAATAAAATTGGAAAGGTATCCCACAGCTGAATGCAAACCAAGAACTTAAGGATTAAACAACAAAGAGATAGCAAGCAGAAAAGTTATGCAACATGGCAGAACAAAAACATGCACTTATATTAACAGGATGATTTAGATAACGGTCCTAAGACTCTCCAACAGGTTTTTGACACTGAAGATAGCAATGTATAATACTAAAACCATGCGTGGAATGCCTGGCATTCTGGTCTTTTAGGTGTGTGCTGTTTCTAATGTCATTTCAGTGATTGCTATAATCGCTCTCAATTAAATGTTTCTTTTAGAAAACAAAAAAAAGGTAATAAAAGAGAATACAAGACAAGGAATAATTCCATAGTATTGAACTACTATAATTTCATATATAGTTACATTTCTGTATTTCTATATAAGTATGTGGAGCTGTTTTTATGACATTCTATATGGATTTACTAGAATATCAATGATCAATGGAAAATACTGATTCTACATCAAGCCTTATGCATTTGATAGTCAGAAAATTTGTGATGTTAAGCTTAACTACCTATGTTATAGAGTAATATTATCACTAAGCTTTTCTTTTAGATGGTTTACAACTTTAGCCTGCAAAATATACAATTAAGAAAGGGAAGGGTTATGAGAATAGCTAATATTTTGGCCCTAGACCTTCAAGGTCAATGAGGAGCTAGGACATATGAGAACCTGTTCCATACCATCCTATAACTCAGTGGTGTCTCAAAATTTTCTGTTCAAGATTATGGGGTCACAGAGGAAATGGATCAGTGATGTAAAGTGTGTGTAAGGAGGGTTACCTAGAGAGAAAATATGCTCTCTTATGCTAAACTATTATGTACGGCTTTTGATCTTGAGTTTTCTTCATAAATTATTATTATTATTGTCTATTAATTCTCTACAGGGATGCAAATAAGATAGCAATAATTATTAAGGAATAACAGTCTTCCTTCCATACTTGATTTCTCAATGTAGTTGATATCCAGGTAAAATATAGTAGTTAATCTCACTGCTCCCATGGCAATACTGTTTCTCAGATTATGCAGGATAAAAGAGCCTCATATAAAATGTTATTTATCAGTCTTTGCCTAAGATCATAAAGTGATAATGGACCTTCTTGTACTGGCATATACACTCAATAATTTCTTTCAGTTTTCAGGGATTAAGCATATAACTAGAATTCTCTACAATCCTCAGGGATAAGTACTTTTTTTTTTTTTGTCTTTTTGAGACAGGGTCTCACTATGCAGTTCAGGCTGGCTTTGAACTCACTTTTGTGGCCCAGGCTGGTCTCGAACTCGCACTGATCCTCCTGCCTCAGCCTTCCAGGTACTGGGATTACAGGCATGCGCCACCAGGGATAAGTACTTATTAAAAGATCTCACTTAACTTTTAAAAAAGTCAATACATTAAAAGGAAAGAATCGGGCGCGGCGGGATAGGTCAGTGGTCTAAAGCGCCCGCTTAGGAAACCTTGGGAGGCTGCAGCGACCGCGGTTCAAACCCCAGCACCACATGCTGCGCCAGCCCTGCCCTGAGCGCAGGGTGAGCTGGCCATAAAAATAAACAAACACACAAAACTTCAAGACGAGAAAAAAATAAAATAAAATGAAATAAAGTAAAATAAAATAATTCTTTAAAAAATAAATCAATAAAAGGAAAGAATCAAGATGTCCCCCCAAAAGCATCTACACTTAGTAACTTACATTTTTAATTATGCAACCTAGCTCTGGGATCCTCTTCATCCTCCAGTATACTTTATTGACAACATTCTTCTTCCTTAGCAGTCAAAAGTGATAGGCCCAAAGTCCTGTGCAACAAAATCCTCCGAGAGGCAAATTGAATAATATCTCTGTGCTGATAATATGGGCTGTAAGGTTTGCTTGTATTTCAATAGATAACAAAAAAAATTCTATGGTTGACATCTGGATGCATGGGACCATGGAGCACACCGGTGGTGACCTACAAAAGCACTGCTCATCCAACACAAGCAAGAAGACCAGGAGACATTGATGATGTGCATCACAAACTGGAAGACCAACACTCATTTTCCCCATGTAGTTAGCTGGAGAATCATGGGGAGCCAACCAATGAGATGCATTGCTTGAATTTCTGTCAGTGTTTGGCCCTACCTCAGAAAGCCTCCTGGAGGCCATGTTTGCCATCATGGCATCCTCAGTATGTATTCCCTTTTCCCAAGCAGCAGAATATTGAGCTTGCATGACTAATTTTCCTATTTTCAAGCCAGTTACTTGGATGAATTGTTCTCAAGAGATTTTTTTTTTCTTCGCTAAGTAAGACACTTCCAGCGATGACAGCTTTGCTAGACCTCAAATTATTACCATTACACAAGACCAAATTTGGTAAATCTTGCTTCCTATTTTGTTCATCCACCCCTGTGTGTCTTCATGTGAGATAATATTTTTATCCTTGCTTTATAATAAGATCTCCATTTTGGGTGTCCTGTGAAAGATCAGATGATAGTTCTGAATTTGGGTTTGATAGGCACTTATGGATATTGTACTTAGGAGTTTAAATATGAATTGCCAGTTTGCTTATCTGATGTACTGCTTTCTAACTTTATATGGCCAAATGGGAAAAGTGCAGAAAGATAAATGAAGTTTATAAAACAGATAAGTTTAGATTTTTTCTGCAGACTGCGACTGACACACAGTATTTGTGGGAAATGTAGAGGTTGGGAATGGTTGTGCTTCCATGGATCTCCAGATAATATGGTCCAGTCCCTTCCAGTAAAAAAATGTCACTTGGCATGGGGAAGGATTAAATTTTTCTGTAGCCCATTCAATCATAACTAAAAATGTTGGTCATATTCAATATTCTCCTTGGGATTTAGCATTATCTTATCAACATGATGTATTCATGTGGGTGAAGGCAAAGCTACCAATGACACAAATGATAACTTGAGCTTAACTAAATTTAAACGTTTAACTTTCTAATATTTTTGGTACAGTACTCATGTACTTTTTATGAGGCATAACTTATTTTAATTAATGAATGAATTAATTAATTTATACTATGCCCAGCTCAGCCTGCACTGGGGGTGGGGCTGTTGCAGCATATGGTACTGAGTTTAGAACAGTGGTCCCTGCAGTTGCCTAAGCTTGCCTGAGGAAGTGCTTTAGACTATTGCGCCATTTCACTGGCCTTGAGGATGTGGTTTTGAATAAGATTTTCTTTTCATGTTGTTTATTTTCTCAGCCATTGTCTTAATTACTTTTTACTCATTGCTGGGACAAATACCTGACACTCACAGTGAAGGAAGGAAAGGTTTATTTAGCACACAGTTTCTGGAGGTTTTAGTCCATATTTGGCTCGTCCAAGGCTGAGTAGAAGATAGCAGAGAGCATCCTGTTCATGGTGGCAGAACAGCAACAAAATGGTGACAGATGTAGCCAACCAATCAGGGTAACAAAGCGACAGAACAAGTCTGTCTCTCTGTTGCTCTTTCAATTACATCAGGCTCTCTGCCTTGACCTATCTGCCTCAGGCCACACCTATAATTCCAGGAAGTATTCAGACCAGAATCTTATCAGTACTAAAACACATAATCCTAGTGGATCATGGATCAAGTCTCAAACTCCAGACGTCCCCACTCCATGATTGCATGAGGCTTTGAGGGGAAAACTAAGAATAAACCATAACAGCCATTGTATCTCTTCTGACCAGTTGTCACACATACCTGATATGGCTTCTAATCAATGTAATAAAACCCTGACATCATTTTCCCTTCTCTTCCCTGGGCCAGAAACTGATTCCATGCTTCAACCAACAGACTAATTGTGTAATTGGATTGAATAATTATTTCATAATATCTCAAGTTTTGTTAATCATTAGTACCATGATTGGATCTAAGACTCTAGCCCACTTAATTCAAACTGCAAATTTTGCTGACACTTGGACTAAAACTGCTGGTAATAGCTAGAAATTACATCAAAACATAGATTTTAAGTCACAAGCTCAGGTCAGTGTCTTACCAACCCTTTGGAATGGGGATCTAATTGAAAACCTATACCTGCAACAAAATCTAAAATGTCACAATATCATTTCCCACTTTGCACTGCCCTTGTACTTTATAATCATTTCCAACATCCTTTTGAAGAGATTAAGAAACATGTTAAAGTTGGTATACATCAAAATATCATCATGGATATTGATGCCTTGTGAAAGGATGTATCCTCCATAGCTCAACAAATTGCTTCCTTTGACTCTATTGCCAGACTGGAGCAATTAACTAATGTGATTTCTCACCTCAATTCATTTTCCTTTCAGATTTTATTAGCTCATTTATAGTTTTATTTGAGTAGAAGACATGTTTGTGTTTGTATTCTCCTTTTTAAAGTATGCCATGGAGGACATGCAGCTAAGAGATGTCTAGAAATGATTCAGCTCAGCCTGACCCTACTCCTGTTGCTTCAGCTTCTAAAAAGAAGGCAGAGGAGAACTGTGGATGGCTAAGATGTCACCCTTATCTATGCACAAATATATCAGTGCTTACTATGAAGTAGCACAGGCTATATAGCAGTGATTTCCCTATATGTATTTTCACTTTATTTAGTGAGTCTGGCCAAGACTGTGCGTATGTCTTCATGACAATAAGCAGGTGGCATCATGCTAGCTTTACTCTTTAACAATAGTCATAGTTTAGCCAAGAGAAGCACAACATGAGATTGTTGGGTCTAAGGTATGAAACAATGTTTCCCCCAATACCTGAGTGACTCCAGAGAACATTTCTTCCAAGAATTGTCTACAAGCACCTTAATTGTTAAGTATGACATGAATATGTTTTTCCATCTCTTTGTTAAAAATTTATGGGGCCTGGCAGGATGGCTCAGTGGTCTAAAGCGCCTGCTTAGGAAAGCTTGAGCAGCTACAGGGACTGCGGTTCAACCCCTGGCACAACATGCTGCGTCAGCCCTGCCCGCAGGCTGAGCCGGCCATAAAAATAAATAAACAAACAAACAAAAGTTCTGAAACAAGGAAAACTATAATAAAAATACTTTGTTACATTTTGTCCAATTTTACCTGGCTAGCTACTTGTTTAACACATCCAAGCCAGGCGTGGTGGCTCACCCCTGTAATACCAGCACTTGGGAGGCTGAGGCAGGAGGATTGGTGAGAGTTCGAGACCAGCCTGGGCTACAAAAGTGAGCGCAGGACCAGCCTCAACTGCATAGCGAGACCCTGTCTCAAAAAGACAATAAATAAATAAATAAATAAATAACACATCCAGCACTCACCATTTTCCTCAATGTTAATATGAACATTAAATGCCAAGGTTTTGGGTACCTATTGGGCTTTTGTTCCCTATGAACAACTGATATTCACAGTTCACTTTTGCATTACCGTTTTGTCTCTTTCTCTTTCTTTTGTCAGTGTATAACAACACTATACAGGACAAGGGAGTCTCCCTACAGAAGTTGTTAATAATATGAGTACATTCAGTAGACACATTCGTAAATATTTTCACTTAAAATATATATTAAAACTCACATTGATATTGAATAAAATACTACTAACATGATCTTTATACTTGAAATGATGCTAAAACAATTTACATGAATATAAAACATAATTCTTTTTATCATTCCCATGTGGGAGCGATCTTACAGGTTTTGGTATTACATTAATATAAATAAGGCAGTGGTATACTTCAACACCAAAACACGAAATTTTCTGTTAAGCAGAGAATTTCACAGGAGCAGCCTTATGTTTACATGTATTCCCACTTAATACTTTCTTCTTCATATAAGTGGTCTAGGATCTATTTCCTTCTGCATTTTGAGAGAATAATGAATTGGTTTTTGTTACACCTTGTTTGGAACTATCATTTTTATAGTTATTTTAAGGATTTGGTTCATAAACAATACATAATATATATGGAATATTTATTATCAATCTTATCTCCAATCGCCTTACTATTTTCTTCCATTACTATATTTCCTTTTCCACTTTTATTGTAATTGTTGTTGTGCCTGTCATTGTTAATTTTAGTTCATGTTTGGAGAATATATTACATTTACTGTGTAATATATATTACATTTACTGTGAGTGATTGGTACATGTATATGGCACACCTTAATCTTTTACTTCCTCTCTCTTCTCTCACCCCCCCATTCTCAGACTTTTGCACTTCCCATTTGCTAAAGACTTATGTCATTGTTTCCTTTTACAAAACTTTTATTTTCCTCTTTAACAGTACATTGGATTGCCTAAAAGGAGAAAAACAATGCTATTTAAGCTTATATTTCTGATTCATCACCTTTAACATTGGGTTTTAAAAGAGCATTCATTTTCCAACTAAACTGTAGTATAACTTTGATCTCAAAATTAGATGAAGGCTCAAATATGGAAGAATATTATAGGTCCATCTTAATGAAAATAGAAAAGAATACCTTTAAAATGTTGACAACTATAATGGAACAAATAATTAGGTACTATATATCATAACCAAATAAATTTCTTCCAATATTTGCAATGATAGTTCAACACAGGTAAAGCAAAGTTTATTATATTGCATAAGTAGGAGCTAGGAAATATGCACAATCATATCAATATGTACAAAAGCCATCTAACAGTGCTGAAAACACATTCATGTTAACAACTTCAAAGAAAATAGCTATACAAAGACATTACTTGAGTCTCATGAAAGCCATTTATGACAAACCAATAGTCAACATCATACTAAATGGAGAAAGATTGAATTTTTTTCCATCTAAAATCAGGAACCACACAAAAATGTTCACTACCAGTGCCTCTGTTTAATATAGTACCAATAATACTACCTAGAGCAATTGGGCACAATATATAAAAGTGAAAGAGTATGGGAAAGGAACAATTAAAATATTGTTATTTAAAGATGACATGATCTATGTCTCTAAGACACAATAAAATGCACCAAAAGTCTCCTAGACATAATCAACATCAGCAATATAGACCGATATACAGTAAACATGCAAAAATTACTACTATTCCTTTACACCAGTAATGGACTCACTGAGACAAGTATTAGGAATATAATGACACCAACAATAGCATCAAAAATTAATGCATAAGAACTTATATAAATAAGGAAGTAAAAGACCTCTACAAAGGAAATTATAGTACTCTGCCAAAGAATATAGAAGCACACATCAGAAACTGGAAACATATCTCGTGCTCTAGCATAGGTATAACTAATTTTGTTAACATCTCTATTCTTCTGAAACTGACATATACATTTAACACAATCACAATTAAAATACCTACAGAATTCCTCA